>VZSZ01006764.1:139405-165306 GCA_013398815.1 Ibidorhyncha struthersii | reverse complement strand
GCCTGCAGCCCGGGGAAGGGTGGGGGAAGCGGAGAGGGGCTGCCTTTTGTCAGGGTCCCGCTCCTCTCCCCGCCACCGGCACCCCCCACCCTGCGTGTGCTCCCTGGGGCGAGGCGGCCCTTTGTGTAGCGGGGAAGGGGAGCGGAGCGGAGAGGAGCGCTCCTTCCCGCCCCGGGCCCTCCGGCCCCGCTTCCCTCGAGCACCTGTAACGCCTCACCCGCCCCGCCGCCACCAGCGGCCGGTCTCCACCCGGCCGAAAGCCCGGACCGCCAAAGGCGGGAGCCCTCACGCGTCGCTCCCGCCTCACCGGGCCCCTCGTTGTGGGCCGTTGGGACTCCGCTGAGGCGGGGCCGACGGCTGCGCGCCGCACCCAGCCGGTCCGTTAACGGTTTTTTTTAGGGGGCGAGGCGGGGGGAAAGGGGGTTAACCCCAGGGCTGAACTGCGCTTGTCCTTCGCGGCCACCGACAGGTACGTGCTGGGCCGGCGGCGTGTGGGCGGGCGGCGGGGCGGCTTTCCTGAGGGGAGCGGCTGGTGCTGCTGGCCGGACGGCAAAAAGTGGGTGAGGCACCGGCCGCCATGAGCCCCGGTTATGAGGCGCAGGTGTTCACCAGGTGGGAAGAAGTGTGGGAGTTAGGGGTCTTCACGTGCCTTTTTTATTTTTATTTTTTTCTTCTTCTTCAAGGGAAAAAGGGGTTGTTTCTAGGAAAGCCGTTGCAACCTGTGGGAGCATCATCTCGTCTTTTGGGAAACTACAGCAGCTGAATGTAATGGCTCAGAGGTACGACCTGGATGGCCAACGGGAAAGTTTTGCAGCCTTGATTCTGATGTTTCCTGGTATGTCAGTGTTTGGCTCCTGGTGTGTTATTTTGCTTCCACCCGTATGAGTATATAAAGATAACAGCGCTTTTTGTGTTTACATCTTCAACAGACAATTGAACAGCTGGAGGTGAATTAGGCAGTTTTCCCGTTATGAAAAAAAAAAAAAAAAAGCCAACCAACAATGGGTATTTGCTTTCTTATTTGGGTATCGCTGAATGCTAAAAACTTTGCCTATAAGCCAAATAGTGCATTGTGTGTGCTTTTGTGTGCTGGACGTATAAACACATGGAACATGGGTGCTGCAGAGAAGGTGTGTGCTTCAGGGGAAGCACCCAGGATGTGTGTGTGACTGACTGCACACACTTTCCCCAAACCCTTCTCGTCTTAGGCAGTCAGCAGTCTTCCGTGCTACTCTCTATACCCCTGCTGTAACAGTGGTGGTTTATGTTCACGATAACCAAACCGCAGGTTTGAGAACAAATTTTTCAGGAAGAGTATTCCAGGACTAAGGACAAAGAGGGTCACCACCTATTTCTTGCACTTTCTTTTTCTTGAGTGAGAGGCATCTGATTTTTAGAAAAGTATCATATGACAGAGATATGCTGTGTACACTTGTCTTAATAACCTGAAATGCTCTTTCTTAAAGCCCAGTGACCCAAGGTAGCATCAGAAAATGGCTTACAGAAACAAGGTTTCAGTATCTAGCGGCTTCTTACTGCAGCTTAACCCAAAATGAGGGTCAAACAGAACCTGAGATGCGAGTAGGTAACCAAGTTGCCTTAGCAGCAACCGTGCTCTGTTCTCCATGAGATACCCTGTGCCACAGTATGTGATGGGAAAGTGACCCTGTGACACTTCACTGCAAAACTGGGGACTCTGCAAAGAGAAAGTGCAGATTCAGANTTTTTTTTTTTAATAAATCAGTACCTCCCAAGAACACTTTCAGTGTTGGTTAAAAAGATCTGGTTGGTTGTCCAGGGAAAAGGGCCAATTAATGATGACATGAAAGAGCAGAGAGAAAGCCTTAATTTGGAGATAACTGTCAAAAATAGCTTTGAAAGAAGAGTCTGTGAAGCACAAGGGAGACATCAATAAAATGTACAATTTAGATTTCAGTTCTGGTTTGTGTTGCATGCACTTTTTGATCTCTGTGTGTCTATAGCTACCCCTGTAGCAGTAAACTAAACAGGGCTAGAGTTCAGGCTCAAACTGCGGCATGTGATTATCGTCCGTACTGTTTCCTTGGTGGTGGTGTCCCCAGTGTGGTTCTGTCCTAGCAAACCAGGGGTCTCTGGAGTAATTCCCAGCACGGCTCATGGGTCGGTGTGGGCCAGGGGCCATTCCCAGCAGACCATCTGCATGCAGCTGACCTGTTTCAAGAGATAAGAGAGTTTAGTTGTGCGTATGCAAGCCATGTTGTGCCAGCTGGTCCCCGTGCCAAAGGACAGTGCCTGACCTGCTTTATTTGCTAGTAGAAACATGAGGGTTTTGACTTTTGTGGTCCCCACTGTGTTCTGTGTCAAACCAGAACCTTAGGCACTGACTGGTTTCACGCAATGAGAAGTCGGACAAGAAGAACTGAGCATTTTTTGATCGAGCAGGGTTTCTGTAGAAATCTTTGCTCAAAAAAGTTAGTTGTGTTGGCTAGTAGTATCAGAATTTATGGAAGAAATTTATCTCATTATGAATAGCCTCTCTTTTGTTTCCTCACGAATGTTATTTCTTCTGCATTAAATAAAATATATTAATGAAAATAATACTGGCTTTGATAAGAATGCTATATACATGGAAAATACTTTTTTGTTCTGGCTATGCCAAGAAGCTGGAGTGAATTTCAGCAGGGAAGCAGTTAAGTTTCAAGCAAATGTCAAGAACAGATGGCATTTAGGAGTTCTGAAGAAATTAATAAAGTAAGTAAGCCACTAGAGCAAATGCGTGCTTTCATATTACAACAGCGGAATGTAAAAGTGGGTTGGAATGAGGCTGAGATATCTTAAGATACCCATCCTAAATAGGAGGAGTAGGGTGGGATTCCTAGTAATTGTAAACCAATGAAGTATTATGGCTCTGGCAAAAAACTGTACCACAGAGCACCTCTTTCAAATGCGTGTACATTGTATTTCTGGTGCTCTGTCGGTGTGAAAGTGCTATGAATAAATATGGGGTAGTTTTGCTGATATTTAAAAAAAAAAAAAACCAGACTTTTCAGCTCAAACAAAAGCTGGGATGAGAAAGCCCAGAAGGATCTAACAAATGCTGATGTGCTGGACGTGCTCATCTATTGAAGAGGGTGACCCTACCCATGGCCTGCCCATAGCAAGAGGGTTGGAACTAGATGGTCTTTCAGGTCTGTTCAAATCCAAACCATTCTATGATTCTGTTGCAGAGACATTGCAGACAAATGGACAAACTCTGCAGGCTGTTTGATACTTCCTGGGTAGCTGTGCTTTGGGAGTCACATTGGAAAGACAGGCGATAGTATTTTCAGTGAAGGGCCTTTCGTTTAGGAGTTAACTTCTGTCAGTCTAGCGCCCAGTGCCTGTTGCCAAATTTATCCAGAAGAACACTCTAGAATACCTGTTTCCTTTAAATTGTAAGGAGTAAGAAGAGGTGTAGAAAGGTATCTAAATAGGGAATCGTTATTGTGTGCGCTGTGCAGTCTGGTGTGATGCTACATGCACCTATTTCAAGCAAGAGCAGAACTAACTACAGTGCTATAGGAAGTGTGAAGTTATCTTGGTATGAGCTGTACCTGTTTCTGCAAGTTACGATGTCTGGCGGGGCTACAAAATCACAACAGGTTGTCTTTCAGGGAGAGATTACATGAATTGTGTCTACCAGGTATCTGAGACCTTTATTTATTGAGCAACTGGTCTAAGCCACATCTTGTACAGAATCAGAAACTGTAAGACCATAGTAATTTGCTGAGAAAAAATATGCAGATAATTAGGCCTCAAAGCTGTTATTTGAAGAAGTTCTTCAGGGTATGTTAGGAAGATTTTTGAAACATGATGAGAATAAAATAGTAATGATTATCCACAGGGAAGATAAAATTGATTTTTTTTTTTTCTTTAAATAGACTAACAATGATTCTTTTTTTATAATTGTGGCAATAACTGGTGAATGATGTAAAATAATTTTGATTGAAATAAAGGCAGTCTGAAAAAAAAAATCAGAGCAATTGAGATATGTGCAATAAAGCACTAGGCTGAATGATTTGTTGGTGGCAAATAGAATGGAAATGTGATAAACTGGGAAAAGGAAGAACCCAGACTTTAGAGAATCTCATTGGCAGGCTGCACAATTCCATGTTTTTGCAAGATGTGAGCAAAAATGTTACCAGAAAACCTAGCCTGTCTTATTACACCGTGAACATTAACAAACATGACTCATAGGCTCAGGGGACACTGTGCAATCATACTCTGCTTGCTGATGGTGTAAAGTATCTCCAGAAATTCCTTCTCCTCTGGTATGAAATATTTACCTTAATACAAATCCTAGAAACTCACTAAAAATAACAGCAGTCTCTCCATAAATAATAGAAAGACTCTTGATTTCAGGGTTATTCTATGGCTGAAAATTCAAGCTGAATGTGCTAGAAATACTGGTGTAGCCCATAGTAGTCCTTTTAGCCTGTGGTAAGCTAGATGTTATCAAAAGGGCGCTGAAGACTGAGCTTGTTATGACTGGATGATCCTTTTGTGTCCACCAGAGTTCTTGATGAAATGCAGGACGATTGCCATAACAAACGGGATTGCACCGAAACAAACTGGCTTGGGGATGAATCAAATGGACAAGACATTCAAATATGTGCACTGAATAGGAAGAAAGCTAATCAGCTACAAGGAAAAAGAAATGTGTGCACCAACTGCTCTTTGATGCCCTTCCTGAACTCCTTTTGATCAAAAAGCAATGTACAGGCTTGGGCTGTAAAAACCAGATGGTAGAATGGGAGACTTCCTAAGCACTGTCACAACCTGTGTGAGGACACATGGGCGTGTGGAGACAAAGCCATTCATTGTAAGTCTTCTACCATTTATTGCCGTGATTCCCTGAGCTAGTCACTGGAACAAAAGTGAAGATACATTCCAGTCTTGTAAGATACACGAGGAATGAATAAACCAGGAAGAAAATTATCTCCAGGGAATCAACTGATAAGGGGGAATCCTTTGCTGGGACCTTCCTACTGCAAGGTACTAGGAAATCTGTAGCACTAAGGGACACTGTAGGTAATGTGGAAGAAGATTCTTCATTTTTATTGCTCTAAAAGGGTAGGTTAAGAACTGCAATCTGTTCTGAAATCCAGAAAGGGCTTTTCTATGCTCTTTCATGCTAATTGAACCAACACTGTGTGGAAAGTGCTAGCAGCACAAAGTGGGCAGTGTTCCTGCAGCTGATGCTTGCCATAGCTACCCTGCATGGCAGAGCTTCCCAAAAGGGCCTGGGAGAGCTGGGTATGGCTCTCCCTGAGCAAGGCAATCTCAAAGGTCTGTCACAAGGCAGAAGGCAGTCTCCTACAGGCATGGGGAACTGTACAGGGCAAGCATCTCCCTATATGTTGATTTTGCAAATATGTGAGATTTCTAGCAAATTTGTGCTGGAAGTGGCCATGGAAAATCTGTCCTGTTGTTTTTCTCGGTGGTTGGCACACAATCAGACTCTTCCACTTTCTGGTGCCTGTAAAGCATATGTGATGTGTGGAGCACGTGATTCTCTTTCCTCTCCTCCCTTCCTTCCTATCAGAGTCATAAGAGTCAGGCCAGGCTTCTCGTTAGCAGTCCCACAGCCGTTAGAGGTGTTGGGAGGACTGGAAGATCTGTCTGTAACCCTGAGTGTGTAATAAATCTAAATGGAAGGAGGAAGATTCCCTGGCTAGAGACCCGGGACTCTAAAGATGCTTAGGTCCTACAAAACCCCATAGCTTCAGGCTGCAAGGTCCAGACCTTGTCAGCTAAATGAGATTAGTCCTAATCTGTGTATTGGGGACACGGCCACAAGCAACAAAAATCGTGGGAGGATGAAGCTGTAAGTCCATCCTGCTAATGGCTTGTGAAAGAGCCCCAAATTCTACCTTTGCTATTCACGTTTCAAATTGTGCATGTCTCTGTGTCTATGTTGTCATAGTGACAGAAGACACTGAGAATATTTTGTCTTTTTTTTTCTTGGACGTGGATGGAAAACATCCTTTGCCACGTATGTCTTCTTTCCCTCCCACTTGATTTTTTTTCTTGTCTTTAAGTTTAAAAAAGAACTGAAATTATTAATGGAATGTGCTTACGTTTGGTACCATTAGACAGCAAGTATGTATTTAACGTCTGACAAACAAATAGAATACGTAGTAAAGGACTTGGGCTGAATTTCATGATTAAAAATATGTTGTTGGTACTATTTGTTGTTCTTATTCTCAGTTTATCATCCAAGAGAGAATTTTCTGCTGGCTGTAATGGGAGCTTAGACACCTGCATTGTACATACACGGCTCTCAGTGCCTGAACTTGAACCTGGTGCTTGGCTTCTTGGATCATATTTTGATGTTGAGCTGTTCAGCTACTCAGCTCCCACTTAACTCCTGCCTTGGCAGGAAGAGGAGAGTGGAAAAGTTCCTGGGACAAGAAGCATGGTATGCTTTCGTCTGCAGTATGTAAGAAAGGGATTTTGAAGTCATAACGTGCTGCTGTCTTGTTCTGTGGGAAACACAAACTGCAGATCAGCGTTTTGGACTGTGCACTATAAAACAGCTGAATAGTGCACCACTGTAATGGTGAAGACTAGCAGTGAAAGAAAGAAAGTGTTTGAGACTGGACAAAACCATGGACTTTCTTTAAAAATATTAGTAAGGAAGAGCATGTTACTTTTGACTACATCCAGTGTGGTGGTAGAGAATAAATGGACTTGAAACCCATAAACCCTATTAGAAGAGAAGAGCAGTGTAACATGGCAGTAAGATGAAACGTCTGTGAAACAATAATGTAAAAGATGAGTTGCAGGCAAATGTTCAAAATGGGCAGTCATCAGATTGACGGGTTGATCCGTGTGAGAGGATGACTAAACTCTACTGTGTATCAATGAAATTTATTTTTGTGCTACTATAACACTTTCCTAACTCCCAAGCCAATATATTTTAATAGGGCATCCATAGTGTCCACACGTAGATGATGATAAGACAGACAAGAGTATCATGCATTCTATGGTATAGTGCCTGGCAGCAGCAGTCTGGGCTTTTCACACAGCATCCACTTGGTTCCTTAAATCAGTAGGATTCCAAACATACTGTCTTGGCTCAATACCTGGATATAAAATTAATAGTAATAAATCAGAATTGTTAAGTGTGCACCCCTGGGAAAAATCAGGGGAATGTAAATCTTCATAAACTTGAAGCGGTTAAAAAGTTAATAGGGTGGTTGGATATTAACCTTATGAAAAACACGAGTGCCTTCTAGAAATCAATTATTTACTGTTCTAAAATAGCAACAGCTCTTAAACAATGGATAAGGGTGGCGACTTCTCGAATGAGCAGATTAGTTGCCAGTGAAATTAAGATAATCTCTCAACTTTCTGTATTTCAGTGTTCATACGTATTTGGAAATAAGGAGTTGGCAGATGGTTTTCATGAACTACATCGGGAAATACAAGATGCCAAAGTTGAGCGCATGAGCATTATTCAGATAGGCTATGATGGAAAGATTCGTGGCCTCAGGATAGTGGCATGTTGCCCAGCATCAGCTGAAGGATATAATCATGATTGATGCAGAACCAGATCAGTATGAGGGAAATGTATCTTTCAGATATGGATAAGAATTTCCTTTGCGGGTGGTGTTTGTGTGTAATTGGTGCATATTAAAAGCTTTTTGCTGCAATATGAATTCCACTTTTCTGTGCAGATGGCAGCAAAAGACTGTAAATTGTGTGTGTACAATTACAAAAATTTCAAGTAAATAATCAGCTTTAGGAGTAAAATCTCATTTTAAGAAAAATGTTCTCCAAAGGGTTATCTTTTGGTTGTACAGAACATTTTAGCTGCCGGTAAAAGTTCCTGGTATGACGCATAACTAGAGGACCAAAATAATTTTAAGACAATGAGCAATGTGGCAGCGCAGGGCATAAAGTCGATTGGCTTTACTCTCATTTTACTGTAAAGTGGTAATGCTGTGGATTTTTGTTTCCTAGTTTTGCGGTCTTCAGAACGGAAAATAGAAGTAACTGAATAGAATGCTTGTTTAGAAAAATAAAATCTCTTATTTCTAGGCTGGGAACGAGTATGTAAACTTACACCCCCGGAAAAAGTAGATTTTAAATGAAGTCCCAGAATTCTCTCCACAGCTATAAGCATTTGCATTAAGCACCTACTATGTTATACATAGACCGGTACTGCCTAGGAGTAAAATCATCTTGGACTCAAACCTGTTAACGATGGAAATGTTGCTGTGGACATGCACTATGATGGATGCAAGTTCACTTGCTGAGCAGCTGCTCTAAGGAACACCTAGCAAGGTCAGAGGGTGTCTGACATTTGCCATGAGCATGCAGAAGGGCAGGGTTTCCGAGGAAGGTGGATTCCAAATCATCTGCTGTGGGATTTACCCAAGAGGATGGAGAGAAGCCTGACTTATGTTGCAGTACAATCTACAATGGAAGGATCTTCAGCTTTTTTCCATCTGGACCAGTTCCTTTCAGCACAACGATCCACAAACACTGCTTCTGGGGTAAACTGATGCATAATTTGAACTTTCTAAGAAGAGTCACTTAAAAGCCAAGTGAATCCCAACTGTTACTGAGTTGTATCACTGCATCAGTGTTAAGCTTTATGGTCTTGTGCCCGAAATCCCTTAGGAGGTGAGGTCTGTCTTTCTGGGCTAAAAGGGAACACAGTACCTCTCCATAGCTGCGAATAAACAATTAGACTTCAATCTAATTAATATTGACAACTTCCTCTAGCTCTGCAGTTTATAATCATCTTAGAAACCAGCTGCGCAGCACTTCCTAGAATAATACTCTTCTAGGCTAGCTACTTGGTTGGACGCATTTGCTGAAATGAAAGTCAGCATACCACTCGATGGTCTTGAGTCTCGGACCAGGATTTGTTTTCCTTCTTTTCTAAAACCCAGTGTTTATTAGATTGCAAGATCTAGCTTTCAAATTTGGTCAACATTTCAGTGTGAAGTATCTTTACAAAATATGTTTAAAATCTCATGGTAAGTGCCGATGTGCTTTTTAGCAACTAAAACCATTGCTTTCTTTGTTAGGAACAAGCAGCACATCAGTTTTTTCCACATTAAATAAGGAGACTGGATGTTAACAGTTCTTCATGATACAATCTGAATAGGGAGCCTCTGAACCTAGCAGGACACTGCATTGTATGTATTTTTAAAAGCTTAATGCACTATAAGATTTCTTAGCTGAAATGAATAATGGAAAACAACAAACCTTTTGGTGGTTTAAAATTGAATACCACTCCTATTTGTCTCCTTTAAATGGAAAATAAACACTTAAATAATTAAGTCACTGCTATTAATTTACTGCAGACTCACCAGTTAAAAAAGAACGGATCACACACTGTAATTTTCCAATAAAAAAATCCAAACCCAGATGGGGGGACATTAGGCATCTGATAAACTGTTCTGTATAACGAAATGAATCAATGGCTGTATTCGCTTTTTATCCCTGTCCCATCACTTCACAGTGTAAACGAAGCCGTTGAGTAGTTAGGATTTTTGCTTTAGCGTTTGACGGAAATTACAATGAAAAGACCTGTAAGTATGCGTAATGGAAACACACAACAACAAAACCTTATTAGAATGGTCAAATACTATTTTTAAATTTCTGTAGAGTATCACCCGAGGAAATTGGAATATGCAGAAAACAAAACCAAGAAACTTCAGCCTGTCTCCAACCTACCTCACTTCATTTCAAAACACCTTCAGGAAAGATTTTATACAGCCGTATTGCATATATGGCAGAAAAAAATGTAGTCTCATTGTAGAATGTAAGAAACGGTTTTCAATTAATTCTACAATGTAACTTACTAAAAGAGCATAATTTAAAGACCTAAAGGAAAACATAAGGTATTCAATTTAGAATACTGTTGAGAAACCACTGACTTTCTATCCTTGTTTCCTTTAAATAAGTAAACGTATTTTTACATGCAAAATAAAATGTTGTCTACTTATGAGGTAATTTGCTCCTCTTGCTACTGTGTTCCTCCTGAAATCCCAATGCATCACCACATTATTTTTTTTCAAAAATAGTTCCAATTTAATATTTCTACCTAATTGCAGTTTTTGCATTTTTCTTCATGGCATGAATAAAGGGAAAACCATCTTCCATATTTACCTTACTACCTTCTCCAGAAGCTCAGTCAGCAGAAACACAAAATTTCTTAACATACAAAGGGAGATGGGTACAATACACTTGTATTGTTTGGGTAAAAAGTTCATATAAATACAAAAGCATTACTCTGAAATCTTTCTTATGGGAAGTGCAAACCCAATATGCGAAGAAGGTGCCTGAGCATTCTACATAGCCCCAGGGAGGAAGAGGAGAGCACCCAACCTAATGCTCTGACTTGCTTTGTGGGGGCTGTCTAGGATACCTTCAGTCTGACTGCGTCAATGTACTGTAGACACTGTAACAGTTTTGAAACTACAGAAAGTCCCATAATACTGTATCACCAAATGAAAGAAAAGGATGGTGTTTCTGTGCACTCAGCCTCTTCTGCAAGAATCCGTGAACACTGCTACCAACGTAGATGGCAAAGCACATTGTTTTCGCCCTTCATTCAGCTTCTATAAATTACCAACATTGCAAAAGAAAGGAGAAAGAGCTCTGGGTACCCCGCACAGCAGAACCGTAAGGAAATACAGATCTTCTCATGTGTAGCTTATGAGTTTAGTTTGGAAAGAACTTTAGCACTTATCCAATCTGTGCAGGAGGAACAAAGCTCTCCTGGACTGGTACCAATTTCTATTAGCTTTGCAACAAACCCCACGCACTGCTCGTGTTCCAGCTTTCTCTGAATTTCCCTTTTTGTTCACTTGCTTTTTTCGCTGGCTACGTATACTGTCTGGAAAGAAATGTGACTACAAGCATGTTCAATAACAGAATCAAACAGTCATTCCATTTTCTGTTATCTACTTACATTTTATTACAGACTAATATGAAACCATCTCATGTTCATACTGGAGTTATTTTAATTACTCATGAGCAAACTTAAACCGGTATTGAATGTTTATATTTATTGCAAGCAGATTCATGTCTCCTGCTTATATATTCTACATAAGGATCCAAAATGTGACAGAATATAAACAAGTTATATTTGGTTATCTACAGAAATAAAAGTTAAAAATAGCACTGAAAAGAAACTTTACAGTAATGTATTCACACATTGACTCTTCAAATCAAATAAATGAAGTGGTACAGGATAATCTAAACATTAGATTTGAAGGCTGATTTATTTTCAGATAAATGCACCTATAATCGTACAATTAAAAATAAGTGTCAGTATTTGGTGCTGATGACTACAGACATCCTTAATGTTTAGTGCACAGATAACTACCCCCCAGCCCCCATACAGCAACTTTCGCAGATTCTACTTTACATTAGATCATGAAAAGACATTTAAAACGCAATGTGTACATAACACAGAATTTGTCAGACACAATGCAGATTAAAATTCTGTGAATTTTCATAAGGTAAAAAATTAAAGCTATATAAAGTGATTTTTAGATTATTCTGCAAAGTAGAATCACATACTTTTTCACTTTCATAATACTTTCACAAATTTCCATTAAAGCTTTTTTAGCAGAGACAGTAGCATGAGCACAATGATCCCACTGGCTTCCAAAAGAAAAGTAGTGCAGTTGCTCAATTAAGCTATTTTTTCCTTTTATATTTGCAAGCCAGTTGGGTCAAGACAAACGGGCTAATGCAAGCAAGAAAGTAAACTGTAAGCTTTTACGTTAAGTGGCTGAACAAACAATTATTGTACATGGTAAAACAAAAAAGATCTTTTGCCACAAGCCACTGTAGGAGTATATGAACTTCAGTGGCCGAAAAGCTTGAAATACTTTCTAAGTCTTCACGTACATTTGGTTAGCGCTTACCAGTTTCAAGACATTTATAGAAGCAGTTATGGAGACACTATGCTGTTAAAGCTGCAACAATTTAAACAAGGCATGTTAGGAAGTTATATAGATTTTTATCCTTTTCCCCTGTAATTTTTTTTTTTTTTTTAAATACATAAAAATCTGTCTCCTTGCAGTGTCCCATCCATAATAAAACATTCTAATGCATTTTGATCTAACTTCTACTTTTTCATCTTTGTATCATCTGATCCATTTACAATGAAACTCCAAGTTAACACCTGCGGCAGTGGACTAGGTTTGCATGGCAACAGTAACAGGGACTGAAGCAAAAGCACATCAAGTGAAACTCAGTTGCTGTTTTATGTTTTTTTTCATTAAATGGTCTATTTTAACAAACAGTACCACTTTTAAAGGAAAAAGTATTGCTAAATCAAAGCAGAAACTTCCACTTAAATTCGAGCATTCTTTCTCCTCCAAAAAAAGGACGTGTTTAAAATTTCCCAAGCGCTTATATAGGTGTTTCAGCCTGAATAACATTGTCAATAATTCCAAAGTGCAGGGCTACATGAAGTTTGCAATGAACTGCTCTGTTAGTAGGCAGAACAGGAATGCAGCATTTTCAAAAACATCAAGCAAAAATCTCCTCAGTTAAGGCTAAAAGATGGAACTCGGGAAAGTAAAAAAGCAGGAGGCTTTGGAGAGTAAAAAAGCTAGCAGTAATAGTATAGCACTGAGAGTACAGCACTCTGATCACCGCTGCCACAAATACCAACAAAACATCGATAGTTTGGGCGAGACTGACGGAGCAATAGACCTATATTTCTAATTTGACATTCATTAGAATTTTAACATTCAGCCACAACTCCACTCTAAGCTAAATTTAAGTGGCCAAAACTCATAGGTATAAAAAAAGCCTTCAAAACATATACTTAAAAAAAAAATAGAAATGGTGTGTTAACAAATGTATGCGTAAAACAGATATATAAATAGCTACAGTATGAAAAATATTTCAGTGCAAAGGCAATTTTAAGATTTCTAAAAAATACATTACAAATAATTTGTTAACTACACACACTGCTACTGGTATAAAATTTATACCCATATTAACTTTTTAAAAATATATACACCAGTGTTTTATGTAGGGGACGGTTCTAACTGACCAACATTCAAGTCTGCAATGGCAAGTATACGCACACACACCCACACACACGTATGTATTTCAAAATGTTACTGCTATGAGGACATTCTTTGAAACTTAAAAGTGCTACATGTTAAATGGTGAAAATAACTATCTGTGGCGCTCACCATTAGACTTTTTAAAATTCTCATATCTTTGGTATACTGAAAATTTGACAATCTCTGCTTGCCCCAGGGCATTTTAATAATATTTGACTGTTTGTTTAATGTGAAAATCACTCAGAATATTGTGAGGAACGTTTCCTAGTAAGCTGATTTTTCTTTTATTAAAAAGTAAATAATAAGTAAACTATTTTGCCTCTGGTTTTCTTTTAAATGCAAAAAGGGAGATAATTTTCTCTGCCACCCTAATCCAATTGAAAGACAACTCACAATGTCTTGGCCACGTCTTCCAATAAAGGCTGCAGCTCTGATTCCAAATATTTTGTTTTCACCTTGAAATACGTTTTTAGCTGATGTCCTCCCAGAGGTATTTAATGACTATGGTTATTAACCAGTTCTAACCACCAGGCTGAAACTGATTGAAATCAGATTACTCCTTCGGATATTTTTGCACCCCAAAATAAAACACTGGACTAAAGAAGCAAGACACGGACACAGCTAAGAGTTGAATTAGTGCAAGGTAACATAAATGCAGCAGAGAAAACAGAAGTGCAAGTTGGCTGTCATTCTTAAAGTAATTCCAACAGAATCCTTGCAGTCAAACTGGTTTCTATATTGCAACTGTGGTTCAACGCCTAGTAAACAGCCGTGTGCCACCTCGTGGTTTGCTCACAAAAGTTAACAGCTGTGTGCTTTGCAATATATGTACCAAGCCAATTAGCCAGTATTTAACCATACACGCCAAAAAAATTAAAAATTATGAGGATGAATCCAGGTAGTAAAAGACGCTTATTTGGAAAAACAACCTTTCTTCTTTTAAGGAAAAAAATGTGCCAAAAAAAGCTTAATATATAATGCTTTCTGCTATGCATATTTTACAGTCATGGGGATAGGAAGTGGGAAGACCGGGTAATCTGTGCCTTTGACAAATTCACAAAGACCTTTTAGGCAAAATGCTTACATTCAGTTTTTGAGTAGATAATTAACATTGATATTTACCTATTTAACAGCCAACTTGACTTCATACAGTGTGTACACAGTCTACGCAAGGATTGTTTTGCCTATCTTTCTACGGGGGGAAAAGTAACTGAAAACCAGACATAGCCCTGATTTGGCCACTTACAAGGAAGTGAACATTACAGAGTGTTTCTTGAAAGCAGATTTGCACAGAGGAAACACCAGTTTGTTCTACAGAAAGAGCAAAGAAAGAAAAAGGACAGAGGAAAATCAGAAACAGCACTTGTTAAATATGCTTTAGGAGACTTTCACTGGAGATAACTGAGGTCATTGCTTCTGGCCGAAAATTAAAACTGTTGATCTCAAAATGTAGGTCACTAACTGAAACTATACACTTCAAGTAACAAAGAAAATGACTAAAGATGACAGAAGCAGTAAATGCACAAAAGTCTTGACACAGGATGAAGAGAATTTTTAGTGCTACCAGTCTCACAGTACCAGACTGTGCAGATTGTTCATTGCTCCAGTAGTTCAAAACATAAAAAGAGGCCTGTTGGCCTGGAAGGGTTCGTACTTCTAGCTCTTGTTCCTGTTTGTCTGAACATTACCTCAGACAGCAAAAGCCAGGTATAGTTTAATATATTTCTGTGACATGTTTGTTTCCTGAAAAAAAGAAATAAACAAAAATACAGTTTTTAAAGGCTTGACTTGGTGCTCTGTCATACAGACGTTTCCAAACCTGACCCACTGTAGCGGTAGCCTGCACTGGAACGGCAATGCTTATTTGAATAGCCAAAGACAGATGGAAGTACTGAATAATCAACGCCTCTCCAGTGCGTAAACATCATTTTTTTAGAATGAGAATTAGACCTTCTTGCTGGGGAATTGCTGCAGTCACTGCTCCTGTATCTTGGGCTCTTCAGACAGGCAAGAGGTGTGAATTCCGAGATGTGCTCCCCACAGTGCCTCGATGCATTCTGTCAAAAGGAAAAAAACCAAATACACAGTGTATAGATTATTTTGGAGGTAAAAGTCTACAATTGCATTCTTTCATAGGGCCGTTGTGCCCTTGGTATAATAATGCCTTTCACTAGATCACCACTCTGGCCATTTGTTTCATGGAAAGGTATAAACCCTCACGTTGTTGAGCAATCAACCATTTTCCACATGACTAGTTTTATATCAAGACCTACAGAACCAGGCATAATTTTACATATAATCTCTAACCCTGACAATGGGCTCTTTAGAGAACAGATGAGGACACAGAGGACTGCTTTCAAGTTGAATTGTTTTAAATCAGGTTTATATTTCGTTTTGCAATCTCTCATCTTTCCATCTCTGAACTTTTTTAGTCAGGATTTCTTAAAGGGAATTTTAAGACAGAACAGATTCAAGTACTTTGCCCTGTACTTCCAAAGAGAGGGAATTCTTTACAGTTGGGTTTGTGCTAATAGATGGAAGTTCCAGAGGTTCAATACACTTGCTTTATACTTCTAAGCAGTATCTGATTTTAGAGTTGCTTAGGTTACGTGTAGCATCTATACAGGCAATTTATACTACACATCACAATGCTATATTGGTCTAATTGTCCATTAAAATTTATCTGCACCGCATAATCACTCCATACTCTGTCAGAATCGGCACTTGCACTCAGGAAACACTCAGGACTACAGTAACACCATGGTTGCATGAGAAGACCCTGGAACATGTGCACAAACTGAAAGAAAATCAGCACAGCGCTTTCCTCAATGAGTTTATCTAATTCTTCTCACTTAAACGCACGTATAATTTCCAGGTATAAAGGTACGGCGGTTATGTGATGGTATTTAAGATATAAAGGCATTATAAGCATGATTCAAATCAATGTTATTAATCACTCTCTTCATGAGTGCTATATAAGCCAGTCAATCCTCTCTGTTCTTAATCACTCCCTTCCTCCTACCCTGTTAACGGCAACACAGTAGCAAAAAGGACAAAATCACAAAATAAACATTAATGATGTAGCCTATATAAGTTTGGCTGAGATTTATTACATTTTTAACACCAGTCACAAACTTGAAACACTACTCTTGCATAACCAAGAGCAATCAGAAACCTCTCTTACAACAGTTACTCTTGGAAAAGTCAGCAAACTACAAACTGTTCACTAACAGTGAGGCCTGCATTCTTTTAAACACACATATAGACCAAATACCAACATTAATACAGAAAAATGTAGATAATCAGGTAACAGATTAGCAGACTTTGTTTTGGAAATGTCGGAGGAAGTAATCATACACTGTATGGTAACTATTTTTCCTATTCTTCCAGCTAGAAAGTGAAGCATTTTAGTTACCATATGTATTTCTAAAAATAAAATAATGTTTTTTCTACACATAGCCCCAAGCCAAGCACTTTCAATCTGCCATGCTTGAAGATACTCAAGAAAGCCGAGGTTTTCTGCTACTACTTGTCTAGCAGTCATTAAAAATAAATCAAAAGCACCCCTCAACTGCCTTGAAGCCCACATGAGCACATTACATTGCATTTGTCCTCCTCACATATTGATACTTTGCACCTTCACTCAGTTCCTCATGTGCTGCTTTTGGAGTCAGGAGAGCATGAAGGGACTGGAGCAGATACGGCACCCAGGTGGGAATGTATTTGAGTAAAAAGCATACCTTCCTACTTATACTTGTTTGTGTAATCTGTGCCGTGGCAAGAAGATGATGTCAAGCAGAGAACTTCATTCTGCTGCCCTAATGTTTGGAGGATTTAGGAGCTCACCACTCATGCTGCTGTCTCAGGTATTTGGCAAGGCTACCACGCTTCCCTCTTGATCCCAGACAGCAACGCAGCCATGGGCTGGTCTATACAGAACACATTACTATAGTAGGTATTGCCAGATACACAGCCCCAGCCTCCTGACCCAAGATCCTAGTCACAGGTAACTTACTTCCTTTTGTATGGTTGTCTTCCTCCCTTATTGTCAGCATTTGGTCTGTATATGTATTCAAGAGCACAAGAGACGATGGATGAACTGCTAAGGTGTGAGAATTACTTCTGACTTTATGTATTCTACACCGTGGTGCACTGTGAGTACATTCTGCAATAATGACTGCAGTTCTCACAGAAGAAATGTCACACAACACCTATACATAACACAATGTATCTATAGGACTTTATTATGGGTATATTGATTCATTGTTTTGCAGTACATGAATAAGTGTCTGAGACAAAAAGATCTTACCTGTTGCATGGAACATCTCTTGCAAAAACTAGACTCTCCAAATAAAACATAATGATTTTGTACCAATATTAATAAAGTACATCAAAAACTCTGGAGGAAAGAGTTGATTTGTAAATAGCACAGTTCACCAATAAAAGTTAATCCAAACTGGCAACACGTACAGTACTGTTACCTAGCTTTGATTTAATTATGGCTCGGAAGCTGAAAGAATTCCTTCAAGAAGTCGCCCATCGCTGTTCGCCAGTGCATTTAGGGCTGTTTTATGTCTCATACTCTTCTGCAAGGATGAGGAAAAACAGTGAGACTCTCGCTGAATACAAGAGGGAAATATGAATGAACGGTACCATTTGGTACAAATGTAAATACTGTAGCAAACTCCAGTAAAAGTGACAGATTTTCCGATAGATTTAAAAAGGAAAGGTTATCCAGCGTAAAACAAGGTTTCTATTTCTTGATCCTGAGGCTAATCCTTTAAGCCACTCTGAGGACGTTTCTAACTCCATTTCAAACTCCATTAAAAATACTTAATTACTCTCAAAAGCACTGAACTGTACTGTAAGTACCATGGGCTGTGGGTCTTTCCCCTCTGACAATAACCTGTACTGAATGGGAGAGGTCCTTGTGATATGATGAGGTCAAATCGATTTCAAATTAAGGAGCGGATGTTCCGCTTCACTACTCCCCAGAACAACCGGTACACTGAAGGGAGTGCTACACACGGAGGTGAAGGGGCCAGTGCTAATGAAGGCCGACTTACAGCTTAGTCATTACCCTACAGGGAGAGACAGCAGGAGAGTTACCAAGGTAACTTCTTCCATGGGATTCAAACATTGCCACAGCAAGATCCATTTCTTTGTTTTCCATAGAAGAGGAGCCCGACACATGACAAAGACAACAGTTTGCTGGTGACCAGTGTTTTAAGAGCCCTGTGCAGTTGTTCAACAGCAGCTAAGCCCATGGAGGAACAGAAGAATGATAAATCCCCAGAGAGGCTTCCCCAGGCAAAAGTACCACTTTGGGTTTCCCCAAGCGCAGCAAAGGGTAGAGAGCTCATAACAAGGCTGATGGGCCAATCTTGTGACTGAATTGAAAGTGAATTAAAAAAAAAAAAAATCAGTCAGAAGCAAAGAGAAAAAGAAAGATATTTCTTAAAAAGGAATGAAAGCACAGAAGTTATTTACAGCTCAGAAACTAACCACCTGGTATTTCAGCTATAAAATATTTGGGAATGCTGAAACACTGTCAATCAAAGTGACAATTATAAAAACGAAAGGGAAAATATAAATTCACTTTAAATATCCTCTTAACAGAGCTGCTGAGCTTCTCCTATTAAATGAAAGAAGAGTATAGAAAAAGGAAATATAATCAATTAATGTAGATTGGATATAGTAAAACCATACCTTATTGCTCTTTAAAAGTAAAGGCTGAAAGAAACCTCACAGCTGCACAATTTCCAGTTAAAGCACAAAATTCAGCTTCTTTCATTGAGCCAAAGAGTCATTGGGACTGCATGTATGACAGACATGAGCAGATTTTGACCAAAATTACCAAAAGACAACAGATTCCTCCAAAGCTTTTGCAGAATTAGTGTTTTAGCCCAAGAAAGACAACAGTTCAGAGGTGTATATATATAAATATACATGCACATATATACACATATACTTTTATGTACATATATGTATGTGTATATACACACACACCTGTGTGTGTGTATATATAACTGCAAAGCTCTCCCAAACAAAATGGAACTAGATACAGAATGTTTAAAAACATCTGAATGATAATGGACTCGATGATCTTGAAAGTCCTTTCCAACCTAGACGATTCTATAATCACCCACCACACACTGAAGTGAATCTCAAATAATTGAAACACTCAGAATAGCCTGAGAAGAACTAATGTAGTAAGCCGGGAGGTGGCTGCTGGTCCTATGTTAATCTTGTCAACTCTTCCAGAAGCCCTTTATTACAAAGGGCTATTACTACAGCTTATAGGAATGCAGTAAGTTTAAAAATAATTCCTTACAAGCTCTATTCAAACCAATCCTAAGGCACTTAAAAGCCAATTTTAGCCAGAATTTTCCATAGTGAAAAAAAAACTGTGTGTATTTCCCATATGACTTAGGTAATTACAGTAATTTTTATTGACTATACATTTTTGCAGGGGGGAAGAAAGAGGAAATGTATGTTTTATCTCAACCAGTTAAGAATAAAGATATAAAATCTGCAATGGAGACCAACAGTCTGTTAGTACTAAGTCAAAAATATTTTTCTTGCAGACTGTAGGGAAGCCAAGATTTACTAGCATTTCTTCTACTTTTATTTTATATTAAATGTCATATACTTCTGGATCTTGAGCTGTTTTCCTTCTAGAAAGACCACAGAATTTCATAAAATGGAATATAAAGAAAGCTCAGTTTCAAAATGCATGCTGGAAATAACTTATTAAAAAGTTCCATTTTCTTCTATCACAGAAGAGCAAATATATTAATATATTCTGAAGATCGCTTAAATGGCTTCCAGTACCACACTTTCTGTATTACACTAGTAACGTCAGCATAATCAGAATAATCACTTCTTTGTGTGTCGACTATTCCATTTACTCAGGTACAATGCAAGCATGACATGCATTCACCTACATAAAGATCAATAATTAAAATGAGGATCTAAGAATCCTAGATTCTTGAGGCAGAAACATTATGTAAAATTCAGTAACAACAGTGACAGAAATGACAGTGATAGCGATGGACTGTGACGATTCATAGAATCTTTGAGATAAACAAACATAAGAAGGAAAAAACTATACTAAAAAGTATTCTTCAAAATATAGTTGACGTGAATCAGAAATGGAGATAATGAGTACGGTAAATAACTTCTGATGATAAAATTTTTACTGTCCTTTGAATGAAATGGCCAAGCATGCAGAAAGGCAGAAAAAAGTCACCTTTTGTTCCATTAGAAACTTAGACTGCTTGAAGTCTGAGAAAGCATAAAGATGGTGGACTGCTCAACAGAAAGGCACTGATGTTTAGTCTGATTTCCCCAGCAGATTGTAGGAAGTAACCGTGCACATCATTTATGTTTAAAGCAAGGTAGCAGTTATTTAGACAAAGTGGATTGGAAGACAGGAAGAAACAGAGAGGGAAGAAGAAACACAAGGGATATAGCTGGTTAAAAGTCAAAAATTTTCTACTGAATATTAAAAAATTAATATTGCCAGTGTTAAGCCCAAAGTCTGCTTTACAATTGATTAATTTTCCACCACTAACATTCAATGTCTGTAAGAAATGCTGTAATACTTTTGTTCAGGGCTTTTGTTTGCTAGCTTGTTTCTTTGCATTAACCCACCCTCAGTTCCTCTCTTTAGACTTTAAATTTAGAATTTAAAAATTAAGCATGCAGAACCTATAATGAGATCAACTTCTTCCACAAGTGGCATATATAGCAAAAAGACATCTATTAAAGATATTGAAACAGAAAAATGCTAAATGTTGATCTGCCTGGGAATGCTTTTCTGCTATTCTTTATTCTTTCCTGCCCTCCTGAAGTGGGGCATTTTCACAACTGTACATTCAAGGACTACAAAACAATGGCAAGGGGTTTTACTTTGCAGATACAAGAGAAGACTTTTTTACCTTTGCCAAAGGGGAAATTTTCTTTTTCCTTGGAAATAAAGTTCCTTTATTCCTTTCCTCTTAATGCAAAGTATCTTCCCAAATAAACATCAAAATGCTAACTAATCCCTACACATGCAGTCGCTGGTAACTCATTATTTCAACCTACCAGTGACTGATGGGCTGAAAATGGTGAGGGCAATAACTTTAAGTTTCAGGTTCAACACCTCTACTGTCCTTCACCTTCTAACATATATAATATATGAAAGTTTGTTGGAATCAAAAATACAGGTAAAGTTTTCTAGTGGGGCTGGTTGGATGGCCCCAAAATAGTACCATGCGTCCCACAGAACCTGACTTCCCTTTCAGCCTCAACAGAGCAAGTCTTTATTTACACAACAGTTTCTCCTTTTGGGCTTATCAGAAGCAAGGTGACAACAGATTTTAAAATACTCTTCCCATCAGCACAGCAAGGCACATTTATGTAGACATAATGTATGAAAACAGGCAAAATGTAAGTTGAAATATAAAAGAGGAAATAATTATTAATAGAATATAAGTAAGTTTTAATAGAGGTGTTTTGTAACAGCCACAGCATCAGTATAAAATAGTTTGAAGTACTACATTGCGCAGATCATGCAATATGAATGTTGCCATGAGTTTACTACATATTCCTTACCAACATACTATACACTCATCACATTTATTTTAAGTGTATAATTTCTAAATTTATTCAATAAACACACATGCAGTTGTAGAGTCTCGGTATAGGACTGCAACTGCTTGCACAAATCCCTGCATTAAGGGGGATTTTAATAAAATTACATGCTCCCTTCCTACCAGTTTTATGTTGAGCTTAGCTTATTTTAGCTGGTTTTCCATGTTTTAGATAACTATGCTCAGCTTGCACGGTAGACACTAAAATGTCCACATTATAGTTTCATTTATGCAGTAGAATGACTTGGTATGAAAGACAATTACTTCAATTCAGGTGTGTGGGCAGTGCCTCCGAATACTCCACAACAGCAGGAACAACTGCCATCCAGGCCGATGTAAGTGCCTCCTACCTACCCTCACCAAGATCTCAATACCCTTACTCTTCTTACGTCCTCAAGTCAGGAACCATGTTGAGCCATATACCTGTCTCCCACCATCCTCATCAACTGATTTCCCCATTGTTGCTGGTAGGGAGGTAGAGGGGTTGCCCCAGGGTTCAGGTAAATGCCACCATGTAAATAATAGGCAGTGTCTTTCACGATACAGCTCAGAAGTGGCTGACACTACCGGTGGGTAATCTCTGTTCTAATCTCGTCTCTAACCTTGAATGAGGTCTAATTATTAGAGATTTGTGATACAAAAAACTAACTTCACAATGAAAAATATTTTTACCTGGATTCTTTCTGTTGCTGTGGGCCACAACTGCCTGCATAAGACCTTCTTGAGAACATCTGGAAGAAGGCTGACAGTTACGAGCAGAATTATACCCAGCCACGCAGGACCACTAGACAGCATTTGCATGAACACATAATACATCCTCTGATAATTGAGAAAAGGCCTAGTAGGAAAAAGATTAAATAGATATTACACTTCAATACACAAAAGAAAGACTAGCAACGTTAAATATAATAATTATGACAGTGATGAAATACTTCAGGTTCAGCTTCCCACTTTGGGGGAGTTCACCCATCCCAGTTTTCTCAAAAGGAGAACTAAACATTCGCTGACTAGAGAAAACTACCTTCCTCTTGTCTTCCAGGCTGCAGAAAATACCACGCTGTCCTCCCTCCCATGCTGCCTCTCCCTTGCAAAGATAAGCTAAGTTACATTCTTATCCTGTTTGTGCTCTTCCATCTACTTCTTATCTTGCCCCAGATATTTTCCTCCTTTCTTCTCAGTGTCCCACCCATCACTTCCCTCCTCTTTCCCAAGGCACACTCATTTGTATGTATCCTGAGAGTAAGGCTCGTTGACCACACCTTTTTTCATACCTCTCAAGCTTCCTTAAGCATCTCTGATGGTTTCATGTTATACTCCCTAACCTATTCACCATGTTTTTATCTGCCCACACTTTCACTGTCTTCACTTCCATGTTTCCCTGTATTTCCATAGCAGTTGTGTGGTCATTAAAATGCCATCACTGTACAGTAATGGGAACCAGAAGCCATTTTTACTGAGAGCAAAGATCAATGGACAGTTCATAGCAACACTGCAATGTAAAGCCCATCTACCAGTAGGGCAGTTTCCTGCTGGTTTCCAAAATTTGACAGAAGCCCTTGCATTCTAAAAAGGTAATCAAGTTAAAATACATTGCTGTATTTAGTCACATCTCTAATACACAGCAAGGCTGGCTAGAAAACATCATCAGGGAAAATGTCATTACTGCAAACTATTTTCATTCTGATGGTCAAGAAACTGAGATCTGATCTTACTGGGCCGGGGGGGGGGGGNNNGCTACTGAGTATCCAAGGAGTTGCCAGGTAGTTACTGATTTGCAAAGGACACATTGAAATACAGATCCTTACTCCAAATTTAAATGGCACCTTAATCACCATGCAACAGTTAGCCTCTGCTTTCTCTCTGGTCCCTCAAAATGTTTACTAATGTATACAAAGTAGAACAGTTCCAGCAAAAGAGGTTAGAAAAGATAACCCTGTAACTGGGCACTATCTACAGAGAAGAAATGCAAATTCAAGTTCCTGTTGGCAATCAGGCAGAGTAAGAACTTGAACCTGTTTCAACTTGATCTCCTTCCCAAAAATTTCAGTTTCAAGTACACAGAATTTTTTAACAGAAAAAAACCCAACACCAACTTTCAATCAGCTATGTACAAGAATTACACTGATTCTTAAAAAGCTTCTTACCAACAGTAGAAGAAGTAGGCGCTCAGACACCTACGGTAAATCTACTTTGCTAAATAAGGGGGCAAATAATAAGCTAAAACACAGGACTCCTGGTCATCCACACAACTTCAATGTTAGTTCCACTCCCTGGCCCTAGTTTAGACTGCTGCAGCTAGTTCCCTCCCAGACAAGCTGACTAGATGGCTGGCTAGACACAAGCTACATAGACGTGTCCTACTCAGTGACATTTTGCCTCATACAGGCAGCCTCAGCTACTTGAACCAACCCTCGGACTGCTTTTGACTGATAACTACTGAGATATCCTCAGTGGCAGCCCGAGGTCTGATATTCTTCTCTTCATAGTCTTCTCTAAGAATATTGCAGCAGCCTTTCAGTGAAAGAGGAGCTGAGCATACTGTAATTACCATTACTGATGTGTTTAAAATGTGACTGCTATTGAGAGTTCTGCAACACACAAAATCTAAATGTAATTCTGTTTGGAACAAAAAAGTGAAATACATAACAACTTTATAACAACTGTTTCTGAAATAACATTTGTGATGCAATTTATATGAGGGTTCATACCAAATAATTCCTCCCCAGAGCAGAGAAAAGACAATGTAGAATACCAGTGATCCCCAGATCATGAAGTGATTTATCCACGTCCAATAGTGTGTATCTAGTGCAAGCTGAAAAAAACCCAGACAAGATTATATAGTGTTGTTACTATCTAGCAGCAACAGAATACTTAACGGGAGATGAAATAAAATGACACACTCTGAAAAAATGGAAGGATTCTACGCTGAATTAGCTAAAATATGCTTTTCAATTTTGAGCACAGTTAAGAAGGCACAGATAGCAAAATCTGTACTTAAAATAATTTAAACTAGTATGACAATGTATGGTCATAGAGAGAAAACAATATAAGCAAACAGCAATCATAAAACAAGCCCTAAGAAAGTTTCAATGCATAAAACACAGCATGCCTTACCTTCAATGTAACCGTGAATACAAGCACAGTAAACACCAGTGTTCCAAAGGTCCAGTTTCCAAACATCTATAAAAAATGGTCCAAAGCAGTTATAGGTAATATTGTCCACTATTTCATGAATCATCAAGAATAAACCTCTTAAAGCTATGTATTGCTTTGTATCAGGAACTGACACTTAAGCAACAACACTGAATTCATACATGATCTATCCAGTGCAAATTGTTTTGGTTTCTCACCCTTGTGTGTACACACCTCAGATTTCATACAGTCAGGAAGAAAACACAATCAATTCACTCAACCTAAAGTTCACAGGTAAGTTTCTTAGTAAAAATGAAGTGTAGCAGTTAACAAATCACTGAGATTTACAAACAAACTGCAATAAATTCATCAGTCTTCTTGAACATCATCTTTTCTCTGTCTCCCTCCTCTGGTGTCCTTGGTGTTCCATGATTTCTTGAAGGTTCAACAGCATGTTATACAGATGAGTAACAGTACAAGAAAGAATGTGATAACCATCCAAGCTATGTAAGTACATAAATGTTCTACGTACATTGAAAGATAAAACGCTTTTGAATTGTGGTTTTCTCCCCACCTGCATCACAAAATAAAAATACTTCAGCTTTTCAAGTGGGCAGAAATGATCATTAATGCTGATGGAGGGAAGAACCAGTGGTGAATATGGTCACAGAGGATTGCATGGATTACAGCAGCTATGAGACGACCAAGTTCAGGATCCAGAGAAACGTTGGGAAAGTAAGCAACAGAGTTAGGACACTGGATTTTAGAAGAGACTTCATTTTTTTCAGAGCATTTCACCCACAGAAGAGAAGCGTGCCCAAGAGAGCTGTACGATTTTGAAAGAGAAAAATGGTGAGCCTTGGAATTGAACCTAGCGAGGGATGTGAAGGCGAACAGGAAGGGTTTCTTTAAGTATATAGGAGACAAAAGGAATACTAGGGAAAATGTGGGCCCGCTGTTGAACGAGACAGGTGCTGTGGTGACAGAAGATGCAGAGAAGGTGGAGTTGCTAAATGCTTTCTTTGCTTCTGTCTTCACTGCTCGGGCCAGTCCT
>VZSZ01006764.1:57788-138478 GCA_013398815.1 Ibidorhyncha struthersii | reverse complement strand
GGAACATCTTTCATATGAGGAAAGGCTGAGGGATTTGGGTCTCTTTAGTCTGGAGAAAAGAAGATTGAGGGGGGATCTTGTTAATGCTTTCAAATACTTGAAGGGAGGATGCCGGGGGGGTGGGAGCAGTCTTTTTTCAGTGGTGCCCATTGATAGGACGAGGGGTAATGGGCACAAGCTTGAACATAGGAAGTTCCATCTTAACATGAGGAGGAACTTCTTTACTTTGAGGGTGGTGGAGCACTGGAACAGGCTGCCCAGAGAGGTTGTGGAGTCTCCCACTCTGGAGACATTCAAAACCCGCCTGGACGCTGTCCTGTGTAACCTGTTGTAGGTGACCCTGCTCTGGCGGGGGGGTTGGACTAGATGATCTCCAGAGGTCCCTTCCAACCCTGACTATTCTGTGATTCTGTGAGATGTCATGAACCCTCTTCTGCAGGAAGACATGACATTGCAGCAGAAGACCCAGTTGGCCAAGCAGGACATTTCTGAATGAATAAGAAGGCAAAATGGGAGCATACAAGAGGTGACAATATGGGCAGGCAGCAAATGGGCAGCATAAAAGCATTGGCTGGATACAGAGGAACAAAATCACACCGGCTGAAGGTCAGCTCGAACTAAGATTAGTGAGGGGTGTTGAGGGTAACAAAAAGGACATTTACGGGAATTCTAATTTCAAAGGGAAAATCTAAGTCCACTGATGGTGTGGTAAGGCAACCTAATGGAGGGTGTTAAAGAAAATGCTGAAGTATTCAATATTCTGGATATTAAGTCTTGAAGAACAAAGCCTGCTCCTTGCATTTAACAGCAAGGCTTGGGCAGGAAAGGAGCAGCCAGTGTGGGAGCAACAGGTTAAGGAGCTGTTAAGGAGGGAGAGCAGTGGATGCAATTTGTAATTTAGCAAGGCATTTGACATACTTGACTCGGACAGTATTCTCATTTGGAAGATAAGGAAGCCCAGGCTGGGTAAACAGACTCCTACTTGAGTTGAAAACTGGCTGAACCACTGGACTCAAAAGTTTAGTGATCAATGACTTGATGTTTGGTTGGCTGGTGGTAATCAGGGAACTACACCAGGGACTAACAATGGGAATTGTTGAATATCTCTGTCCGTGGCCTGGATTGTGACACAGACAGTATCAAAAGCAAATTGCCAGGTGGTACAAAAATAGAGAATGGCTGACATAATGAATGACAGAGTCTCAGTGCAGAGGGACCTCTATTGATCTGAGAAGTGGGATAATAGATCTCTTAGGAAGCTCAATAAGAAAAAGTGCAAAGTCCTACACCTATAGAGGAGTAAAGCCATATATTGGAACTGACTGGCTGAGCAATGGCCCTTCTGAAAAGGAAGCTGCAGTGGGGTTACAGTGGACTCCAGGCTGAATACAAGCCTATACTGTGTGCTCTCTATAAAAGAGGGAAACTGCAGACTGAGCTGTACTGGAAGGAACATGGCCACTGAATCAAGAAAGGTTATCACTCCCCTCTGCTCAGCCATAGCAAGGTTGAACCTGGAACACCATGCCCAGTTTTGGGCCCCACAGTTCAGGAGGGATGTGAAAAAAATTGGAAAGGATCAAGTGTCAGGGAACCAAGACAGTTTGCAGTCTGTAGCCTTCCTGTGAAGAGAGGCTGAAGGACTTATTCTGTCTGGCGGAAGGGAGGTCATGGAACAACCTAGTAGCTGCCCACAAAGATTTGAAGAACAATTACAAAGATGAAGAACTGTAACAGACCTCTCTGCAGCAACAAGAAAATTTCTGCTTAGGTGTTAGGAGAAATTTTTTCACCATGGAGGCAGAAAGACATTGGAACAGGTTGACCATGAAGGCTACTGAATCTGCATCCTCAGGGATATTCTAGACAAAGTCTAGAGCAACTGCACAAAACAAGGAGTTGAACTGGATCATCTCCAGGGTCCCTTCCCATCTACAGTATCCTGTACGAGCTCCCCGAATATTAGATGACAAGGGATCCACATGGGCAAGTGATCACACAAATGTGCTGCCATGGAAAAAACCCTGAATGGAGACCACAGCCAGCCACAAGACAGTTATCTGCAGTAAACTAGGCTGAGATAATCTGATCAAGTGGGAACAGAAAACGATTTTAGAAAAACAGACAAATGACTGGCTGAATGATTCATTATTCTGAGTAACCATTTTGTTATTTTAAAATTATTATTATTAGTTGAAAATTATTCAATGTGTGACCACGTGTACAGAACACAAGATGAAGTGCAGAAAACCTTCAGCATTTTGATCTTTGATATTTAATATGATAACAGAATAGCATCATGCCATTGCTACAATATTTTGTGTGCACTAAAAAAAAAAAAAGAAAAATCAGTGCAATTAAAACTGTAAGGAATCTGATCCAGGAACTTCAAATTATGCAAACGTTTACCAACTTTCTTCTTGCAGTTACATTTTTACAGTATTCTCATGTCATATCTGGAATCTCTTGGAGAGCCCAGTGTCAGTATACGTTTCTGCATATTGAACAGATGTGTCAGTATTTCTAATAAAAGCTGCTAGATTAAATAGAAAAGTTTAAACAACCTTCCCCTATCTCTGTTTGTCAGGATAGATAGAAAGCATCAGGCTGCAACTAAATCCTTCACCTTACCCAGCTTTTTGGCTCAGAAAATGAGGTCATAGCATGGGGACACCAGACTCTGTAAGGCTGCTAATTTGGCACAGAGAAAGGTAAGCAGAGCAATATGGGATGGTGTGAGTTACAAAACCTCACAATGTATTTTCAGCATTGACTATCTGAAGATACTACTCATGTGTTCAGGGTGTGAATCATTCTTTTGTAAGTCTGTTTGTTAACATCTAGTTTATTAAATATTTTTCTATGCTCTGCTCCCAGCCTATCCAAGACTTCTGCCCTCCTCCTTTAACTGTATTTGTTTTATCTTCCATGTTCCTATGTAATCCACTCCGCATCAAATGTTAAAATAAAAAAAATAAAAAATAAGAAAAATCATACATGAAATACATTTTATTATATGGGTAAACTAAGATGACACAATCTGCAATCACTTCTACCACGCCTTCTTGTCTTCTTACCTTCCTTGTGTAGTTGGTCTCTGACTACATGTTTTTACAACATCAACCATGTCATATCCAAAGTGGAACACCATACACAAAGTAATATCACAAATTAATAACAATTAAAAAGAGATAAATCTTTGGCATCTTAGTTTTGTTTACCAGGAAATGATTGAGGCAGGCATTATGAAGTAAGTCTCAGTGATTAAAAGTACACTTTAACACTTCCAGTAACATCACTCTACAGCATGCAAACAGTTTCAAACAAACTTCTAAACACTGAGAAACATCCTGGGGGGATTACATTTGGAAGCAATCTTAATGGTAAGTAAATTTTAGTCTGACACAGGCATGAATCTAAGTGAAAGACATTGACTTTCTTCAATTTTTACTAGTTTCACAAAAATGGCGATTAAATAATTTCTGGAGGGAAAGAAGAATTCAAAATTTTTGCTTCAGTGCCCATTTTAACAATTTGGAACCTGACTTGAATCATCTTATATCACTGATGGTATTAGTGCTACCTTCAGCCCTTTTATCCCCTTTCCTGGTTTTTACCTTTTCCCTGTTCTATATTAGCATATTCTTGTGGTAAACCTTTCAAATCTTCAAACCTTTCATTGACTTTTTTCCAGATGTGAGCATAATTCAAATACTTGGAAATAACCATCAACACCAACTAGCATTCATGTATGTATGAACTCATATATGTAGCTCTGACTATTCCAAACACTAATGTTTTCAAGCTTTTAAATCTAAAATTGAAAGTCAAAATCTGGAAGTTTTATATAGGCAAGCATGCATGCTGAATGATGATAAATTTTCTAACCCACTCTGACACTCAAGAGTCAGACTGTCTCATCGAGCAATACATTTTATCATAAAATATTAACATGGGTATCTAGTTGTAGACATATACATTCAAAATTTGAAATTAGGCACTAGTCTGGCTTTAGAGCTTTATCAAGTGAATTTGTTTTAATGTCTGCAACAGAAGTAGACTAAAATTTCAAAACGGAACCCAATCAGAATATTTGCATTACAAACCGTTTACAAAATGTGTACAGGTATGAGAAGTCTGATTTCCAGTACTATAAATATAAGCTGATGAAGAGTTTTGAACATCTAACAGAGATCATAATGGCACCAGAAAAAGAAGCGCTGCAGTATACAGTTATGTCTAATGAAAATTCATTCTGTCTTTAGAAAAGCTCTAACAAGTGTTCTCTCACACACTAGAAGTTCATTTCCCTGATAGATGTCATAAAGATGGTATTTAATAGTATTTGAATATTGCATTTCTAGCAAATGTACATGTTACATATAGACAATAAAATTGTGTCCAGTTTATTTTCTCTCACTTTGAGGGTCTTTTCTAAAGCACTTTATAGCATAAACTGTGATAAATTTTCTATAACAGAGTCAGCAACAAAATGCAGGTTACAGAAAAGCATAGAACAAAATAACAGAACGCAAGGAAGCAAAAAGCCTGCTTATTTTTTAAAGAGTTCATGGCTCTTTACCACACCTCATATTCCTTAATATACCTTATAATATACCTATATAAGTTCTTTGTATATTAAGTACTTATAAAGTAGCAATAAAGAACATTTCTATCTATAGGTTTAAGTGACATTTTGAAATAATTATAGCAAATATTTAACTGCTCTTTAACAGTTTAATTAAAGAACAGTGAAAGATGAAATGGATATCATGACAAATCCACAATAGTCTTACCATGTGAGTGCTGGTTGTCATTAGCTGAGGATAGGAAGAGAAGCAAGTAGCAAAAAGAAAAAAAAAGCACACAAATAAAATAGACCAAAATATCAATGGGTAAAATAAATAAAATGCAAAAGTTCTTAAAATTTGCATTCATGTGATTGCAAAGCAAGTAGAGGTAGATTATTTTAAGCTGCCATACGTAAAAAAGAATTAAAATACTAAAAAGCTTGTTATATTTAAGCTCTTTTATGATTATTCATAACTACTCTGCCAACAGTCTTTTGATATGTTAATCAGATATTCATCAGATGCATGTTAGGCATGAAACAGAAGAGTTACTACTGAAATTTTGAAGGAATACTTTCTCCTAAATTCCATCTAGTCCTATGCCTCTCTTTACTGCTGCACGGAATTTCTATTGCATAGTTCAGACTTTGCCAAACAGATAACCCATCTATCTCACCATAACTCATAAAAGTTATCATCTGTGCTGGAAATCTTGAAGAAAACAATTAAAACTATGTTCATATTACACTTGACATTAAAATAATGACATTTGATTGACCAAATCCAACACTAACCTGTCCATTGCTGGTCACAATTGTGTTGTCAAACAAGAAATAGGCACCAAAGAAAAATACCACAGCATCAAACACTCCTAGGAATGTCCAATAAATAAATGCACGCCAGCGCAGCAAAGCATTCTTGGCAACATCTCTGTGTAAAACAAGATATATGCATTTATTATCAGCATGTTGAAAAAACCTAGACAAATGATGTCACTCATACTGTTTTTTGAAGGAAAAACAATTAAGAGATTGCATGCGAAACCACTGTATTTCCGCACAGCAACTGTACCACTTCACATCCAAATCCTTCCTGAACATCTCCTCTTTATTTTTTTAAATTTAATTTTACTAAATCCTTTTAACTGCTGCCTGTAATTCTGCCTATTTCAACTGTATGGTAAATTCTCCTGTGCTGCACGCATTTACTTTTGAATCTTTTCACAAAAGGTACTTTTCTACTATTTCGCTTTGCATGTGATGATCCACTGTAGATTTTAAAAGGAAACACTAGAGGTCTCTGGAGACTTTGCTTTATTTCCCATGGGGTACTCTTATACAGAATATTGCAACAAAATAAGATATTCATTTTATGTGGAACACGCAAAACAAGGATTTTGCAGTTGAGTTGAAGCTTTAGGTTAAAGTCAATTTCCTGAATGTTTTCCCACAAAAAATACAGGGATTGGTCAACAACAGAACTGTTCACTAGCATGCATTTTCTTATTACAGAAAAATTTAAATATTACAACTTCAGTTCTTGCACACAGAATTAGTATATATCAACTTGGCATATATCATAAAACACATCAGAGTAAATCAGAACAGTTAAATGAAATCCCTGAATTACAGAAACACTTACTACTAAGTAATACTTTCACCATACGCACTTTAAAACCTGTCTGATGACCATATGAAGTCCCCGCAGATTACCAATATACAGTGCAAAACCATATGTGGCTAACAGTAGCCTCATCTGTCCTAGAAAAGCTACATTATTGCCCCGAACACCTTAGCAGTAGACTCTGTTAGCTATCAAAACCCAAATGTTTCGGACCAAATGACCTCTGCTAGCTTTCAACAACCGAAAAGGTCTTCTGAATGACCATTTCTAAACTGAAAACATTTAAAATATAGAAGAGAAAAATAAAAATGGGGGTATGTGTTGGGTTTCAACAGTAATATCTTGTATTCCTCTTCAATTTTATAGATAAAAACATACCACTACATTGACTAACCTTTGGGCATCTAATATTACCTCTCTCAAATCTCAAATTGTCTACTGTCACCGCTCTCTGAAATGTACTGGTTTTGCAACTACAAGAATCAAAACTGGGCACTGTTCCTAATTTAGATGGCATCATGCAGTTAACTGGCAGAACTGTATTTCAAGTGGCTAAGAATCTAAACCAGTAAAAATTCCAATGCCCAGAAGTGAGTCAACAATATGCAGAGGACAATGTTAGACACCATACAGAATACATCCTATGATACAACAGCCTACCACTCAGTCCTCTTTTATTTCAGAATAAAACATGTACATAGAAGAAACAGTACGTTTTCTCTTTTCAGATTCTTCAGTTCCGCATGGCTGGAGGAAATAGAGAGTACTCAAATAGTATTTTGATTTGCATAACAGTAATTTCTATTTTGCTCTCACTCACTAATGAATGGTGGCAAATGAATGGTATGGATTGCAGTATGTAAATATACATGTGTATCTATTGTAATTTATAGACTGTACACGTGGTCTTCAACCCTCCTGTTGCAGTGTATCTGATGTTCTACTGCAACCTTGTAGTACAGAAATCCTGAGCACTTCCATTATAACACAGGTAGATCTCGCAATTGAACAGTCAAACTTTGGGGCACAATACATTAATTTTACCTGTACAAGGAAGGCTCTCTCTTGAGTGTCTCTGCACTGACATCTTGTTCCATTAGACCATACAAGAGGATAGGAAGGGAAGTGAAGCTGATATTGTACAGTGTTAGATATGCAGTATCGTATAAAGTCTGTAGGTGGAAAAGAATTATATCAGCTAGTTTTAATTTTAAAACATGATCCACTGCATGACACTTGATTTAAACTGAATGAGTCAACTTCTTCACAAAAAAACAAAACTATATCCCTTCAGAATGGAGGCAAATATCCCCAGACAGCTGCTAACTGATGTAAGACACAACTCTGCACTTGTACCCCATCCATCTGGAGGACAAAAGCTCAGCTAAAAGAACGATTTAGTAGTCTGGTTCACATATTGGCCCCTCAGATCGTTTCAACAGTAAGATCAACTCCTAACTACCCAAACTGAACAACAGCAGATTCCTCTAGAGGCAGAAATTCCTCTCTGGTACAACCACACACACACACACCCTTTTGTCTCTTCCATGTCTTATATAACATGGAGACATGCAGGGAGGAAGGGGGAGTGCTCTGGAGGTTCTTCACCCGTAGATGACTCCAATGTGCTGTACAAAGAAACACCCCAACAAGTCTTTGATTCTTCTCCCCGCTAAATTTTTTTTCCATGTATGTATCATCACTGCAACTAGCCCTCAAACTTACCACATCACCTCATGAAAAAGAGTTGTTTATTTCCCAAAACCTATTTGGTGCTCATTTATGCCATAAAAATTGCTGTCAAAACCTCCTTTTGGATTCAGAATTATATTTAGCACTTTAAAGAACAGGAATTAAAGTAAATTTTCATCAACACGTTTTCATATCTAAATCCTAATAATGCTTGATAAAAACCTATGAAGTTTTGAGCGGTCATTTGAAATTAAAACCACTACAGACAAAAAAAAATAGTTTCGTCATTTTTACTCCCCCTGGAGCTTTCTTTTGAGAAATTCCACAAATTCAAACCAACAGTACTACTTTCTCCCAATTAAATCCTCCATTTATCCGATTTAATCCTGAAAACTTAATCCTCTCTTTGTCTAAGACCAGTCATTCATTCCTTTGTTTTTTGCTCCCTCATTCAGAAGAAAGAAGAGGTACAAAAGAGGTTCTGCACAAATTAGACGAGAGCAAGGGGGAAAAGTAAATAAACAAAAATTTAGGAAGGAGAAGACTGGATCCTTTCCTGAATGATGGCACTTTCCTGGTGAGCAGCAGTTCACTTTTCCTCTATCTTCCTCTGTTTACTTTTTCTTTTCACCTAATTGAATGCTGCTATTTGTCTGAATTTTGCAATTCATACCTGTGCATGCCAGAGAAGATGAGTTTATACTTCTGTTTTCATTTTGAATTCTAAAAATGAACAACTAGTTCAATTACTTATCTTTCAGGATTGCCTCTGTCTATGTTCAATAAGCTTAGACCTAACAGACTCTACATTTCCCAAAGACTTTTCACTTTGCATTGCCATTTCCAAATTTTGGGTTCCTGTGTTCTTTGACTTTGAAAATAACATTGCTTTCATGATAATTCATAAAATTTATTTCTGTAGCTTAACTGCAATTGCCACTGAAAACCATATGAATGAAAAGCGATGTTGTTGTTCTTACAATCTGTAAATTAACCTAGAAATTTTCTCAGCTAAACAGGCATAGTGTTAAAGGATCCATTTTTTTAAAAAATGCTGAAGAGAAAACGTGTCAGTGAGGGAAAAAGAACAACTAACCTGTTGTGAAAACCCACAGAAGAACTGATATAAAAACTGAGGAAAAATGAAGCAGACATTCTGAAACACAAAGTGACACAGTCGTCAAGTGAAATATAAGCACTAATTTATATGCCGTAAAATGCTATAACTGTATATAACAGTTTTGTAACACTAGTAATAGTAAACACTGCAGGAACAGTACAAAGAGCTCCATACGTTAAACATCAACATTCTCATCTTACAGTAGTACTGTTAAGAAAAATACTTAAAATATTTTGAAAACAAACTTATAAGAGCATTCAAGGCAAATGAATTTTGTGATCCAGAAGCACAGTTCAGTTAAGGCAAGGCAAATAAGGCACAATCCACAGTAGGGCACAAACTGTGATAAGCAAGCGTGGACACACTGGTTAGCATGGTTCCCAGCAAAGTAATTTTAAGGTGTTCCTAGGCGTGACCCCAAACTTCATCCTCCTCTAACGACACATATATCCAAATGCTAAGACCTTGAATTTTCTGCTGAAGGTTCCTTTCTATAATCTTTCACTGCTTACTGAAAGAACTTCAGTTGGATCTCAACATTTAGACATAACAAAACTGTCTAAACGGGGTGATCGACATTATAAACTTTCTCCACCTACACTAGCCCAATGAATTCAGAAACTAATGTAAATGAAGTTATGCTAAGTTCTCCAATACTACTTCCATCCTAATTTAAAAAGCCACTGTAGAGAGAACCCAGAAGGTACTGAAAACAAGTAGAACAGTCTCTGTTGGAATTTGTAAGGGGGGGGAGGGAACAGGCAAGGCAAATTTTGCTTTTAAACATACCGTAGATTACAAAATATATAAAAGCTATTTCACTTCATGGTCTGCATAAAAATAATAATGCCATTTCAGCTTTGCATCTGGCACTTTACAACAGCTCTTTATGGAATTATTGCTTTTTTGTACCACTGACTGTGCAAACTGTATATAGTTAGATATTAACACGTAAGTTTTTGAGATTTATGTAAATAGAATCAGCATTCTCCTACCTTATAAAAGAAGTATTGCACAAGTTCAGATATCCTAACATAATAAAAATGCCCATGAACAAGCAACATTTTTTTCAAATGTTTAAATTTAGGTATTGCATAGTCACTGTTTCTCGCTGCTTGACGACCTTCTTTACCAATGATTCCTGGAAAAAAAAAAAAAGTGATGAAGCTGTTTAATAACTGAAGAACTATTTCAAAGATACAATTATTTGTAAAATTATATAATAATGCTATGACATTGATCTAGTAACAGATCACCACGGTACCTCATAAAATTCCTGGGGTAAATTTACATAACCTGATTCTGTGAGACTGCCTGTTTTCAAGAAGTAAATGTTTTCTGTCATTCCATTTGAATTAATATTCTAAAAAGCACACTTACCTATACCAACATGTGCTTCTAGAATCATACTGACATCATTTGCTCCATCACCAATTGCTAATGTGATCGGGTGCTCCTTTGATAACTTAATCAATTTTACAATCTGGAAAAAAATAAGTGTTAAAACCTCTTCTCTGTAATGGTTTGGTTATTTTGCATGAGTGTACAATTAATTAAAAATGACCAACACAGTTATATAAGAAATTCTGTGAAGGGACACAAAAACAATATTACCCAATGCAACTACTATGCATAAAGATCACAGTAGTTTCTTCATATTAAAAGTATTTGCTCCAAATATAACATAACATTTTTCAAATCCTTCCAAACTATTTTGAGAGAGATGGACAAGAGGAAGGAAGAGCAGAAGAAAGGAAGATGTTGAGATTGCTTAATGCTGTGTAAGTGCAATAATAAATTAAAAGGGTTCCAGAGACAGAGCGTACAATTTCAAAGAAATCCTGAAACTAAAGACTGAAAGATTCTGCTTCCTTAACTGTGCTGAAATTTTTTCTTACTATTTAAGAAAAGGTAATAGTACTCTGTATACATCTAAACACTGTTGACAAATAAACTATCCAAAAATTTTACTTCAAATCTCTCAATTATAAATGATCGCTTCTATAAATTTGGTACTGAGTCAGCTGCAACTAAAACCTTCTACAAACTTCCAGACTGTTTAAAAAGTGCTTGCTAAATACATTTGTTAGAATGAATAAGGGCTACATATGCTATACCTGAGCACTGAGAAAAAGACGTGACAGTTTGAAAGGAAAAGTGTATATTCCAATGGTTGTTTCCTTTAAAAGTTTTTCAGCTATATTGAGATGTGTCAGTAATGGAAGGATATGCTTTTACTTGCTACAAACTAGTATATGACAGTCAAGAAGTACTTAAAAGTGATAATCCACACAGTTTTCTGTCTGGATTCTTCTTTCTTGGCTTCCCACTTATGTTAAAAATAGAGAAGAAGTATCACTCTACAGTAATAAATAATGCAGGTTCTTGTAGTATCAACAGATAATAGACTATTCAAAGCTTGTTAGGTTAAAAAGGAAGCAATTAGTTCAGTTCATTAAATATGTTCGTTTATCAGCATGTACCAACCATAAAATTTGCACGATATGTACATAAATCAAATTCAGGTGCACAGCTGGATGCCATTTTAGCATACCATTATCTAAATTGCTTACCAGTAGAAATTTTCCCCCTCCCTTTTTTTTTATATTTTTTCCATTACAGAAGATACAAAAGTGAATGGTAGCATTTTAAGTTACCATAGTAAGTCATACTGAATATTGAAATTTAATATTTACATATGTGCACAGCTAACAAACAAATATGAAATGAAATACAAACCTGTGCTTTTTGTAGAGGTGCCATTCGACAGCATAACACTGCACTGCAGTTCCTGCAAATTTCAAGAAAGAGCTCTCTGTAGTTACCAGAGCTCCCATCTTGTCTTGGTTTCATTATTAATGATAAAGCTGCTCCATCAATAATTAAACCATAATCTTGCATATCAGTTGAAAGTCTGTTCAGGAATAAAATATAAACTAAGAGTCACTGTAAAGTTCTCAGACATATTTTAAATTTTGCAATAGTTCTTTTCTGAAAATTAATTAATGAAAAAATAATGAGTATGGAGTACTGCAAAATTAATATGCTTCTAAAGGAAATTCCTTGTTTAGGACTGCTATTTATGACATTTCAAAATTCTAGATTATGTTGAAAATATTCAGGGCTTCACCAGTTCAAAGATAGGAATCTGATACCTCTGTGACTTCACCAGCAAGTATGAGTATATAACTAATGACCTTCAGTTTGGTTTGAAGGGGCTCCGAGAACTGCAGTGAGGTAAACCGAGTTGCAGGAATAAAGCTAATTTTGTGGAACATTACATAACATAGAGAAAAAAAAGTTAAAGGGAAAGGCCTTTGGTATTCTGAAACCTACTTTGATGAGGAAAATAATGTCTTTTTCCAAGGGTCTACACTTAAGGAGGTAAACCATGCTTTGAAGGTAATGCCTAAAATAGATTTGTTGGCCTGGACAGATAAGGCCACCGTCTGCATTTACAGTGTATATACTTTGCGTTTAGCATGGTGGCTAAGTCCCATAGAGGTATACTTGTAATTATAATATTAAAATATAATAATTATATATGTTATCTATAATATTACAATATATTATTATATATAAGTCTATTACTGGTATACCTGTAATAATTTGGGCATTGCTAGACGTGTAACCGTGGTCACATGAGGCAGTTTACCACAATAACATATGCTGAACAATGGGGGAAGACGGTCTGCGCTACGAGAGCAGTTTTCTGCGGCATCCAAACTAGTTATTTCAGAGCACCCTTGCATTTGCCTGCATTACACAGCAGCCTCAGGCTCCAGCTCAGCAGTAAGTGTTGTATAAACATACACTGAGGTTTATTTGTGCTCTGGTTTCAGTGCTCCAAGGTTATATTACTGTGCATAGGTTTTCAACAAACATGGTTTCACCACGACGCATCTTTGTGAGGAAACCACCCCATTTATTAATATTAATGTATTTTAAGCATCTCCATCTTCACTACTAGAACATCAGCTATTTTTTACAAATAAGAAGTACCGTAAACTATGTTTAATAACAGTTCAGATATTTTCAGCACTTTGTTACCATTGGCACAAATAGGGCAACGCCATTAGTATACAATGATATCAAGCAAAAATGTATTATTATGAAGTTCAGGCAATGTACTGAATGTTTGACGTATCATAGTGAAAGATTTTCAGCCTGAATTTGAACATCCAGGCAGAATCCTGCTATTAGTGTCTTAACATATTCTCCAACTCTGAAGTCTAAGACTCATCGGATTTTTTGTCTTTATGTCTAGAAAACAGACATTGCACAAGAAGTTATACAAAAATGTTTAAGCATACCTTGTAAGGCTGTGGGACTTAAGCTAAATGTGGTACAGATGACATAGAGAAATATGATTTATTTAACTGAATATACAAACATTCTTGATTAGACCAATGGGGTTTAAAGTGTAAGGAGAGCTAAGAAAAATGCTGTGGCCCAGAGTTTCAAGCTGTAAGGCTAAGAGTTACAGAAACTCTCTGCTAAAATAAAATCACAAGCACTTGTTAGATTGTTCCTTTACTACAAACTTACTAAAAATGCATATAAAATGTCCTTGCTAGCTGGTTGCATATTAAAAAGAAAAACAATTCAAATATTCACCATTACATCCGGAAGACCAGTAACTTCTTAACATTTTAAGATGATAAAAATGTTTTAAAATGCAATTCTTAGGTTTTTACAGTGGAAAATAAGAGCAAGTAATGTGTACCAGCTACAAAGCTTCAAATAAGTAGCCTAATTTACTACCTGTATGAGGCATAACTTAGATTATACCTGTTTTTTGCTTTTTAATGCCGTTTTCTATCTTACTGCATGTTATTTTTCACTTCTGTATGCAGGATACCTATCAATCAATGAATATTCAAAATACACAGAAGTCAATGATTTCTTTGTAATTTAGGGCACTTTTAAGTATTTTTATGCACACAAGAAGATTTGGTACTACACTGTTGCCTGTCACCTATCTGTAAATGTAGCATAATCTTCCCTAGCCATGTATTGTTGCTTTCTGGGGCCTTGGTCTTATCAAGAAAGTCACATCACATACTAACTCTGATTACAGGACTATAACATATCTGCTTCCTTTTTAAAAGTGAGAAACATTATTTTGCTTTACAATCATTTTTTCTAAGAATAAACATTTTTGCAGTGCAAAAATATATAATCACAATGTCATTTGTGATTTTTCTTTTAAGGGTTAAAGCAGTACCAGAAACAAGATAAAGAACCATGACTATGAAAATTTAAACTTATGTGGAACAAACTTAACTGCCATACAATAATTCATACTTTAACAACAGAAACTGAAACATAGTGTGTTGCTGCTCTTAAGGTAATAGATCAATCATTTAACTGTTTATGAAACGCACAGAAGCCCATTCCTGGCTTGAAAATTCAACTTTTTCCTTACCCTGAGAAAGTATCCCTGGTTAAACTGCCATTGTGTCTTAGGACAGTTTTGCTTAGGTCAAAAAGCACATCGTGTAAACTCTGTTCCTCAATTTTCTTTGTGGTTAGCTCAAGTATTTGTGTATTTCTCCGGAAGAGTTTGCAAGCATAGCAAGTAGCTGCAGCAGTCTCCATTTTGTCTCCCGTCAGAACCCAAACTTTAATTCCAGCTTTCTGGAGTGCTTCAATAGTGTCAGCAGCTTTTTCTTGTAGTCTGTGGAAGTCAATTGACAACATACATCAATAGTTTGCTTGGAAATCAGAAATTCAGACATCCTTATTGAAAGGTTTCTGTACCAAAATAAAAAATTTCGATAAAAGTTATCCGATCAAAGAGTTTTCCTCAAGGTGTGAATCTAAAACTGTTTAGGGGAGTAGTACATTATAAATAACTAGTTTTGACACTTTCAAAGTGCTCAAAGTTTCACCTTTCATTTATATAGCCTAAAAGACAAGATGCTTCATTCCCCAGAGAAGTACTTCAATTAAAATATTTTCAGTGCATTCAGCTAATGACATCAACCAGTGAAGTACTGCTGAGTTATTAAAGTTACCTCCCAGTTTTAAAAGACAGTTTATGAATTTTTTTAAGACCTAAAGATTCTTCCTTCATTTCCTCAATGCCCATTTTGTAGTTCTTTCCTCTGAAACTTTTTCCTACATTTTGTTCAATAAGGTATTACATGAACTGCACATAAATGGCTTGGATATACTGATTTTTGTACACTTAACTATTGTTACTAGCTTACTAAAATTATAAAGTTACCATGTGTAACTTGAGTAAGCTACGGGTATGGAAATGACTCAAATAAAGGGGTTTTCAAATAAATCTCTAATCCAGAAAAAGAGTTACAAGAAGAGTCTTCAACTACTTTGGTAACATCACTAAACATAAGAAACTAAGAAATGTACTAACCGATCTTCAACAGCTGTAGCACCAAGTAAAATAAAATCTCTTTCTATCTTCTCATACACTTCGGCCAATTTCTTTTCCCGGTCTTGGAGGGCGAGCTTTGCATTCTGAAGCAGCTTCTGTGCATTGCTATATTCTTCTGCTGTGAGCTTCTTATACGCAACACACAATGTTCGCAGTCCCTCCTAAAGAACATAATCAAAAGAAACAAAATGCCTCTTAGAAGACTCTTCTTAGATTTCTTACTGGTCCGTATGCTGGAATATTTGGAAATTTGGAATGATTTTACTATTAACATGAAGAGTCCCACTACTCACTTTTATAGTGAAGTGAGTATAGTACAGTATAGACTAGACTAGAACACGGGTCAGCTTGATTCTGTGCTGCCCTGGAAGCAGCTACAACCTGTGGAACAATCCTCAGTCCTCCAGAAGAGCAATAGCTCAGCCACCCAACTGGATGTATAAGATTACCAGGGAAAGGAGAGTCAAGGGAAAGATTTCCTTCCCTATGTGTATAATTAGGCAGCCTGAGTCAGAATAAATAACAATAATATAAATAGTAGCTCTGCAGAGTCTGATTTTGATGCTGCGTTGCAGCAGAGAGAGGGACAAAACACCACAGAGAGTACTGAAAGTGAAAATCCAACTGTGCCATTTCAGTCAAGTGCAGGTGTTTCAGACTGGATCAGATTTCTGGACTGTGTGATGAATAAGAAAGGGAGTATATAGACTGTGTAAGGTGGGAAAAGGCTGTTATAACACAGAAAGGAAGTTTTGCCACCCTCAAACATATTGCCTCTCACAACACTTGATCTTCAAAAACTTTAATCCAGTAGGTCTTTGTATAGTTACTTATTACCTATCCAAGAAGGAGAAGTATTAAAAAATCTCCCTGACCCTTGCTATTGAGAAGGGCAAGTACCGGGTGGCTGCCTGTATCTTCTTTCAGAAGCTTCTGCATGTAGGAGTCCAGCCCTATTTCCAGTTATCCAGGATGAAGAAATAGCTGTTGGTCTGGATTTCTTTCTTGACAGACATGGGATGGGTATGACATGTAAATACTTATTTCAGTTTCATTAGCCTCCTTCACTTGTAGTTATCAGACAGCTGTTTCATAGAGTACAGCTTAGCAAAGCAGTTGGCAAAGAGTTTTGAAGTTTCCCTTCAAAACAAAAGGTGGTAACACTGCTTTTCTCAGACCTGTAAACTTTGTTTTCAGTTTAAGTATTGGATGCCAGCAAATTTTATCCTATTTATAAGATGGGCAGTCATATTCCATTGCAATGGGTTCTGCGTATTTTTGGACACAGCAAATTTCAGTATTTTACAACTCCAAATACTAATCTTTAGGTAAAATTAAGTTCTGAATTTCTTTTAAAGGTGTTCAGGCAGTTCACAACACATTTTTAGCAAGCAAAAATGTTAAGGATGATCACTGCACAGTTTCCCCATAAGAAGCGCATTTATTGCTACACTGTGCTCTAATGGATTTTCTTTTTTAAGAGCTTGTAAATCAATCAAAGGCAGCAAATCACAATTGCTAATGCTGGGGACTGAAAGCAGGGATGAGATTTTCAGTGAAGTTTTTCACTTTTCTTTCATTCATTAATTAATTCAAATCACCACAGTGCTATATAGAAAGCTAATTGATGACCTCTGGTATAACATACAGTTGTGCATATCTAATGCACTCATATCTCACCACATCTGCTGTTTGGAAGATGAGATGGAACACAGGTTCAAATAAGGGAGTGACACACACTCCTACCCATACAAGTCTGTGTGCACTTTGGCACAGAAGTACCTCGGTGCCTGGGAAGACAAATCTGTTACCAGATCAAGCAGGAGGTCAGAACAATTAATTTTCTTTGGCAATGATATCACATGAACAGATCAATAAAATGGAATCTTACCACTGCATTACGTTCAACTCTGGATCGTATTTGTTCAATTTTGCCTTCTTTAACTCTAGGAAATATAGAAGAATCTGCTCCCTTACAAAACAGAAATATATCACCTAAAAGAGACAGAATATGGAATTCAAAATGGCCAAATATATCTTTCTTCAAAAAAACAGTCTTCAAAAAGATTTCTTCTGACGCTTTTAAAACATTTGCACTCACGCTGGTACCCAGTCCCCTTTTTTATAAAGGAAGGCACAGAAATCATGATTAATGCTTAATTCTTTGATAACTGACATAAATTCAAGTGGAACAAAAACATCTAAGAAGTAACAGAATGTGACAGCCCTACCTGTTGAAGATTTAACAATTACACTCATTCGCCGTCTCACAGAATCAAAACTCAAAACCTCTAGTAATTCAAACCTGAAACAGAAACAGAATATTTTTTAAGCAACTCTGCTTTTCCAGATACCTAAACTGGTTATTATGACTTCAAGCATATCAAATAAAACATGACTTCTAACACAGAAAATTATGTTGAGTACTATGGAATATGGAACTCATACAAAAAGAAACAGAAGGTTACAAAAAATAAACAGGGGAGGCTCTCAGCTCCTAATTACTTGAAACAGAATTTGTCTGCATGACCTTTTTAAGTGGCTTTGGATCTATAGTCGATAAAATTTATTTAAGCAGAAGACTAGAAACCTTGCAGTAGAGCATTATACTGCTTATAAAGTGAGTAAATTCCTACCTATAATATCTAGAGATAGCATTAGAAATTGAAATGTGTAGGTGTTTACACAGAAGTCTATATTTAATATTTTTCTAATTTATACTATTCCTATGTCCCCAAAGCACCCACCTAATTTCATGAATTTTGTTCAAGTGTTGACTGATGAGTTATTCAAGTCAAAAAAACATTTCTTTTTACTGGTTTTATATTTTCCATTGTTTTTATTATTTGATTTTATCCCATGTTCCTTTCCTTTCTAGAAGGAGAAATGAACACAAGCTGCTGTTGTACTGTATAATTTCTGTATAATTCATCACTTTATATACTTTTATCATTTACTCTCTTAGTTATTTCCTCTTATCTAAGAGAGACTCCCCTTTTGCAGCACAAACATAAGCATCCCAATCATTAATCCTAATCTCTTCAGGATTCATCTTTGCTAATGTTTTTCTTGTAAAATAGACCTGCTTATTTTTTTAGACTGTTCAGTTCTAAGTCCTTACAACAGCCTGGAATTCAAACTTGCGCAAGGCCACAGCATTTATTTCATGAAAAGCTACAACAGATTCTAACAGGGAGCTGGATCTGGCCTACATCTACAAGCTGAGGCATTTTGGAGGAAATTCCTAATAATTACAGTGCATTCATAAATCACCAAATTATACCGACTCCAGTTCTTATGAGTTGAGAGACAAAAGTCTGAAGTAACCTTTGAGAAAAATCCTCCATATTCCCCTTAAAGGGGTAAAAATAACAGCAGGTTTCCTATACTCATGTCCGAGAGTCCCTGTGTAGTTAGCAGAGTACACATCCAGATACACAATGGACTTAACCAGGAGGCACCTACAGAAGTGTAAGGTAACATTTTCAGAAGTATGTACATTCCAGTGAACAACTGTACTACTTAAATGTTATTGAAAATTTTCCTCATATTATGGTCTTCAAAATTTACTCTACATGTCAAAGGAAGATAACACAAAAAACAGTCCCTGTTTTAAATTTTCTTTGAACCAGCTATAGATATTTATTCTACATGTTACCCCCTCCTATAAAATATACAGATTATTTGTGAACAACAATGTGGTACATACCATTTTCTATTAAGAAAAAAATATTTACCATATAACAAAGCAAAAATAGCCATAGATCCTAAAACTATTAGGAACTATTAGATTAAGTCATGAAGCACTACATCACACTTTAGTTGTTATATTAATATTTCGTATTGCATATACTGTCAAACTAAGAGACTAAGCGAAAATATAGAACTAAACGGTCTATTTAAAATTATAAATAGTAGATCATTTATTTTTTTACTAAAATGTACAATTTCTGAATTTTATGAATTAAAAATTAATGTATAGGGAAAGAATTATTTATTGAACAGATCAGTAAAAATTGCTCGTCAGTCCATTTTGTTATATTTTTAACTACTCACTTCTCTATGTTATTTTCCCGATTTAAGATCTCCATAAAATTGTCCTTCAGCCTTAGATAGGTGTAACCAAGTCTAGAAAATGAAACACATATCAATGAATACAACAAATACACAATTATCCAGTTTAAACATGTCCTAAGGATTTAAGATGGCGCTTATATTCTGAAAAAAACAAACTGTTTTTGACTTATGAATATGAATAATCATGAACGTATGTTAAGAAAATTGTCACCTCTAGATGACTCAGTATTTGCTCTTAGGATTACTGTGCTCAAAGCAATTTTGAACTTCAGTGATTAGGCTCTCCAGATTAAAAAAATATAATACCTAATTACACACATACCTCTGTATTCCCTCAACTAAAGCAACTTCGTCAGGTGATGACGATATATATATACAAGATCTTCTTGAGAGCTGGTTTTTCTTCAATCCATCTACGCTGTCATCATCTTTTACCTGAACTGTGTGGCAAAGACAAAGAGCTCGGAAAAATAGTTCCTCTCTCTCCTAAAAAAAAAAAAGAAATGGTTGTCAGTATGTGCTATCAATTTCAAGTATTCCTTTGAAAACATTTTTTTTTTTTGGAAGCTTAGCAGTGTCACTGATTATGACTGTATTATCAGGTAAAGACAGTGTCACACGGGAGCCTTTTTTAGGGGGAGACAAGTCTTTCCCAGTGGTAACCACATAGCTGCTTGTTCTGTGCAAGTCAAGCCACTGATGCCCAAAAATGATTGTGCATCTTTTGCCTCCTCTGAGTTCCCAGATGTGGTTAAAGGATTTTTTTCTTTACTTTTGTTTAAACTTTAATGACCTGTATTAAATACTAGTCAAGGAAAAATTTTAGGAGTCTTGAATCCAGACAGAGGGACGCAGCACCTGGAGCACAACTAAACAGATTTCCATTTCTTACACAATTTATACACCTCCCAGAGGTTTTATATAAAATAAAAAAAAGTGTGGTCACTTTGGCAGCTGTAGCCAACAACTTCATAGAAGTTTCAGATTGTTTGGTAATAACAGCTTATCCATTTTTTTTTTTCTGGTTTAGGAATCACACCAGAAAGAGATTTCTATTTCATGGATAACTGGCTGTGTTCTAACTGTATCTTTCCATCTGAATCTTGTTCTTCTGTGCTGTTCAATACAAACTGCCTGTGTCATTGTAATTCCAAGATAAAAACACAACATACCTTGGGACCATCTTCTGAGGGCCATGGGTGAGAGCCATAAGGCTGTTGAATTACACCAGTATATTTTAAGAGGCCTTGTTTTGCTATAGGGGAGGGTATGGTCACAGAATCACAGAATCGTCAGGGTTGGAAGGGACCTCTGGAGATCATCTAGTCCAACCCCCCCGCCAGAGCAGGGTCACCTACAACAGGTTGCACAGGACAGCGTCCAGGCGGGTTTTGAATGTCTCCAGAGTGGGAGACTCCACAGCCTCTCTGGGCAGCCTGTGCCAGTGCTCCACCACCCTCAAAGTAAAGAAGTTCCTCCTCATGTTAAGATGGAACTTCCTATGTTCAAGCTTGTCAAAGTATGCCTTGCGACTGTATTGACATATTTAAAAAAATATTGTTCTTTGGCTATGATTATCCTGCCCATTTACACACTGCTCACCGGTTGACATCTGAAGTCTCCTTAATCTTCATATAACTTATTTTGTTTTATGTAGCAAAAGCGCCACAGCACATACATGCTGTTTGCAGCACATTTCAGATGTGGCTATATTAAGTCACATTTAAAAGTAAATTAATTTGATCAAAACCCATTCTCTGGCCACATCTTCACTCACTAATGACTAAGTAAGTGTTTGCACTGAGCACTCATTTTCCCCCTTGAGGAGTTTCCTGCCTTGCTTTCCCTACTCTAGCTAATGTTAAATGGAAACCAGCTATTATGTTTCTTTAGCTATTAACCAAAGAAAGTTCTATTTGTTTTTTTTTTTTTATTTAATTCAGTTTTACATCTGCAATAAGTTGGGAAATTTCCTATTAAGCACCTAAATCTTACTCTGAACTAGGAAAGGAAAATGTTTATGTTGTGATGCATTTCCTGCACATATCTACTTTGATTAGTTAAATTGAAGGAAGTTATATTTCTAATACTCCCTTTATTTGCATAGTTCCCTTTTCATGTTTTGTTGTAAAAAAACGAGAACCTAGAAAAAGTCATCATACCTTTCCACTTCCTCCTGGAGAAGAATCGATCATATCAATTCCTGTACAATTGTGGAGAATTTGGCCGTTGCAGATAACGTGTGGTACATAAACATGCCCTTCAATGCAACACTCTACGAATTCCATGTTGTTCTCAGTTAATGTTCCTGTTTTATCTGTGAAGACATACTCAATCTGCAAATAAGCACAAATTAAAAACAGCAGGAATATGAACAGAGATTTTCCAAGGTCTCTTAACATAACTCAGATTATTACTGGGTTACACCTTCCTTTAAAGATCATTATGCAGCCTCTTTCAGAAAAGGAACAATTATTCCTTTGGGGAATCATCTTCCACGGAAATGTGGGCACTGAAAGATTTTAGCATACAAGAGTATCAGCAAAGCTATCTTTTGCCTCATAACACATATAAATAACATGTTTAACCTACTTTCACTCTTCTCTCAAGCTGCTTTCAGGGTTTTAATGTCTTTCTTGCTGCAAGACTGATATTCATGGAAACAAAATGCACGCAAAGTCCATTTCCCAGGGATCATTATTTAACATACGTGTCTGGATTCGGATCCGTTACTGTCAGAACAGTCCTTAGGGTAATATCAGAATTCCCCACTACAATTACGTTAGTGTAAATGAGGACTCTGGACTAATGGTCACATACAGTTATACACATGTGCACTGTTATTGCCCTGGAAACATTTCTTTTGTCTCAATATTGATTTTTTCATTAATTTTACTGTTTATAATGAGCCCCAGCATTTTAAGTATAACAACATAAAAAATAAAAACAAAACCTGAACCATAAACCAGAACAGCTAGATCGGCACAAGCTCAATTTTGGATATAGGTATTGTATACACACTGCATTTATATATTTGATAAACTGGGATCATTATGTAAGGTCAGGAATTAAACACTGGAAGTAAGCCAATTATTTACTATTCATCAGATTGTTTAACAAACTTCAACATTTACCAAGTGCATCAAACAAAATAAAAAATGCATTTTTGTTCTCAGTTGTAAAAGAACTTATTAAATACTTGAACTTCCCTCCTAGACTGACTTTTCTAATACTCATTAATCTGAAAAGGCAATTTTCCAAATTTTCAAGTGGTTTGTTTTCTGTGGGCACAATGCCTGTATTTAACTTTTTACAAAGTGGACAGGATTTCTATAGATTTCTTTCATCTCAACTCCTATATTCAGTTTCATAACACATTTATAAAAGATATGAAATGCTACCAAGCAAAAGTCTTTTATTCATTCTATGTGTTGCTTGGGGATCAACACCCATTACACAAAAAAAGAAATAAAGTGTCTATATCACTGTGACACTATTTGCTACAAGCACAAATAAGGATTCATAATCAAAGCCCTAGAAATACGATGTATAATATCTTTCAAAAATTTGGATTGAAAATTTAGTTCATTGGATTAGTACTGATAATGGCAAGTACAGATGAGGGTCCCATTCTTGCGACAATGCTTAAATTAAGTAGTACTAAGTTATTTTTTATAATAGAACCACAGAATGGTTGAGGTTGGCAGGGACCTGTGGAGGTCACCTCGTCCAATGCCCCAGCTCAAGCAGGGACACCTAGAGCCACTTGCCCAGAACCATGTCCAGATAGCTTTTGAATATCTTCAAGCTGGGAGACTCCACAGCCTCCCTAGGCAACTCAGTCACCATCACACTAAAACAGTGTTTCCTGATGTTCAGACTCTCCTATTTCAGGTTGTGACCATTGCCTCTTGTCCTGTCACTGGGCACTGCTGAGAAGAGCCTGGCTATGTCCTCTTTGCACTCTCCAGGTGCTCTCTTCAGGTATTTATATACATTGATGACATTTGTTTATTTTATTTGAAAACCTATGAAAACATTTTTAATTTATGGAGAGCCTAAAGATTTTCTCAAAAATGTACATGTGTATGACTTTCTTAAGACAGAACACTAAGAATTTCTTTTGGAAAAGGAGAGGGACAGTCAATCATTTTACTGGGTGAAACTTGTGTATGGAGATTTGGTGTCAGTCTAGCCAGACAAAAAAAGGTGTTTTCTTCTGACTTTTACCCTAAGGAAGTTAGATGATTATATAACCTCCCTCTATAGTCAATGATGAGAAGTCATTATCTTCTTAAAGTGTTTATCTTTTACTAGTAAGTAAAACTAATTGTCTTCCACTGACTGGCTGAGAAATTATAATTTTTGATTCTGAAAGTCAGGAGATCTCAAATTTTATTTTTAAAATTAATCAGCACTAAAGAAAATGCACACTAAGCTGCCAAAAAAAAAAAAAGTGAAAATTTTAAAATAATTATGGTAGAAATAGTTGAAAAATTTATCATTTGATGAAATTTACCTGTCCCAACTCTTCATTGAGGTCAGAAGTATTCACCAGTGGTCCTTCACCTGTATCCTCATCAAACATTTCCTCATCCCATGTAAGGAAGTAAGAACCAAGAAATTTCTGCATTTCCACAGTGACATACATGGATACAGGAATAATGTAGTTGAAAAGAACCATGAATGCAAGGAAGTCTGTAAAAGCTTGAAGAAACTGCCAAAGAAAAAATTGAAAATACTGTTTTTTTTCATGTACCATCAGAACCCAAAAGGTGACTACGCACATTTGCAAATTATTTTTTTCTAATAACTTTCAAACAGTAAGCAACACCTTTCACAGCTCACAGTTCTGCACAGGATGCATAACTTCGTGACTTATAACATCACAACTAATTTGGCATGAAGAAAACAAAAATTTAACTTTGTATTTTTCTCTGTAGACATACAAGTGTAGAGTACAGTTACACATCATTGTTACGAAGTTCTAGAGCAAGTAACAAAAGCAATTGTATACGAATGGTAAACATCTCTACAAGAACCAGGAAAACAATAAAATGTATATTCACAAATTACCAGAATACCATAAAACTACAGGCAACATTTCATGAATAAATAAAGGATTTCCCTTCCTCTTCTCAATACAAGTGGAATAATCTGGCTCGATTTTCTCACTGCTGGAGACTAGCTGGAGGTACAGTCAACCTGCTGAGCAGGTTGAGATAGTGTTACTGGTGGTAAGAGAAATATAGAACATGCCTGGCTAGCATGCGCTCATCATGCATTTAGGGCAAAGAAGGAAATTTTCCCCTAGTCTGATAGGAAGGTGTTAGGGAAATAACATTATGATTTCTGTAGCGCTGGGTTCAGTTAATTACTTTGGGCCATCTGGGTATCCATTCTGGACTATGTCCTTGCTCCCATAAGAACACTGGACACTGGCAACTTTGTTGTTGGTCTCCAGTGCTCGCTCACAGCAGAGTTACAGGGCTATATGAAACTAAGCTTTAATACTAAGGTATTTTCACAGAGATTCCTACAGCAGATTCTTTTGAACACGACCGTTATACAATCGCCAATAGTTGTGGGACTCCTTTCAGTCCTGTATTTCTCTGCAAGAGGTCAGTTCTTTAGTAATTCACATCAGTGACAAGAAACTCCAAAACATTTTCATGAGGCTTTCTAGACTAAAACAGACATTTTCTCATCAGTGAAATACATACATACAACTTAAATGCAAAAATTTCTTATACGAGATTTCTACAAATATACCGTTGTTAGCAAAAAAAAAGCAAGAATTTATGACCGCTAAGTAAGCAGGCTGTTTATACTTTTCTGGTAGGATTCTTATAAATTAAGGGTTTAGGGAAACTTTTTGGTATTTTAATTTATTTTCATACCAAATTTCTTTTTCTTTCTGGCTCTGTTTTCTGATTATACCATGGCTCATCACGAAATGGTTCACTCTGCCAGACATACTTCAGGACAGTATTTATTAGTGCTTTACTGATGAGAATACAGAGGTATACAATAAGGAATACATTCATTGATCTGAAAAAAAAGAAAAGCAAAATAAAAATTCCATTAGCATACAAACTACATAGTTTATTAAAAAATATTATACTTGTGCTTCAGCCTAACATTTTCTGCAAGTCTAACAATGCTGTGATGTTAAATAACTTCTCTACAGTGTTTTCCCAATGAAGAAAAATATTACCGAGGACCATTTTCTATTTAAAATCTTAACTGCTATAATTGTTCCCAAAAAGCGTGTGACACATTACGAAACCTAGTACATTAGTGAGAACAATAGGATAGATGGAATCATAACAGAATAACCAGGCTTGTATCTGCAGACCTTTTTATGCCATTTCCCTGAGCCAATATAAATACACTCACATAAGTACTTTTATAGAAATATAAACCTGTCGAGAACATTTTGCTATGTAGCTATAATGGTTTAACTCTTTCTAGACAGATCTAAAAAAGAAAGAGCAAGAAAACTTCAAATTTAAAATTATATTTATATTAATGACAGGCATGAACTAAAAGCCATGGGTTATACATCAATAACAATAGAAAGAAACACATTATCATTGCTCAGTCACTGCATAGAAGAAGGCCTGTCAGCTGGTCAGTACATCTTGCCTTAAACAACTACCTTTTTTTTTTTTTTCCCCACAGGGTTAGACACCTTACTCGGAGCCGATGATTTCAGATAGCACAGTGGGACTAGAAAATAATTTTCTCTATTTTAGAAAAGTAAGCAACCAATGTCAGCTTATCCCTTGAAGATAGCAGTGTCTTCCTTTCCCATCATATATGCCTGTATGAAACTTTTAATTTTAGCTAAACCATGGAAAACACACCACACATAGGCTTTGTGTTACTGCAGTTGATACAAAGTCAAGTGCATCAAAAGAGTTATTTTTACTGAATTCAAGACTTAAGTGCAACCAAAAGGAATGTTAGGATACTGAAGCATATAGCCTTGGAAGTATCAGTAGGTGTGCTCTAACCAGTGAAAGAAACGTCTTCTGGAACAGCAGCAAAACACATCATATCTTACAAAGGTAAGAATTACATTAATATGTTGGGGTTTTTTTAACACAGCATTCAATAATAATTCAGTATTGAGAATATAATTTATGTGGTGTTATACAGATCATTTTATAAGTAAAAAATTATACACACAAAAAAGCAAATTTCAAGTCCCTCTATCTCTTTTTTAATTTAAACCAATGAAACGTACACTTTTAGCAAGAAAAAAAAAAAAGCTTATTTTCACCATTCAAACACACAGTTTTCACCCCCCTCCAAAAAAAATAGCAATTTTACTTTTCTACAGCAGATCGCTTCTGTGATTTTGCCTGGTAATTTAATGCCATCTTAGTTTCCATGCCAGTGTAGATAGCAACACCTGAAATTAGACAACTTGTTTTACTAAAGATTGCACAGTACCATAACCTAATAAAAGCACAATTCACTAGATTATTATACTCTGTCATTTCTTTAATTCTCTGTAGTCTGAACAAAAAGAACAAATGCTTGGATGATTTTAAAAAACTAGAAATGGCTTTAACACCTTGGTTCTTAGAGGGAAATTTTAAGCAGCATTTACATCCCATTGCAGAGTCACAGTTCCCAATTGCTAACATTTGCTATGTACTAAAGCCAAACCAAAGCTGGGTTTTGAATATATCCCCTTGTGGTTTTAAGTTCTTTTTTTGACTTTAATTTTAGAATCTGAGTCATACATTGTAAAAGAAAATCCAGATAGGGCTGAACTACAGGATATATCCAAGAAGAATAAAAGGCAGCCATCGGTTTTGCTTGCTTCAGGAAAATTTAGTGATTCATGAAAACAGTGATCTTTTCATATTACGAATTTCCTTTTGATAGCAGAGATTGAGAGACTAAACTTCAGAAGACTAAATACAACAACGGAAGGAAGCTGTAAACAAGAAGATGGATTTAAAGTACTTACTAACCCAGCACACCTGAAAATTGCTAAAATAAAATAATTTAGGTTACAGATTGTGCTGGGGTAATGGCAAACACTCTACGTGTTAGGCAGAGCAGAAACCACTGTTCATATTAGGAACATCTCTGCCTGATACATAAGTTAACAGAAATATTAAAACCATCGTCCAAAGTTTACAGAAATACTTCCTATGAACTAATTATATCAGTTCGTGTATTTTACATTAAAATTAAAAGCAAGGACAGCAAGTTTAAATTAATACATGCTTTTTACCATCTATTTGAAGAAAAAGTTGCAAGATTTTGGTATTTTAGGCTAAGTAGTTCCTGGCTATCTCTGATCTTCCTTGGAAGTAGGCAAGTTGTATGTGATAGAGGATGACTTGGACGCTTGTCCCTTTTGTCACCAGCAAAGAGTGACTTGTAACAACAGAACTACTACTCCCACTACGCTTTCTTGAAGAATTTCCAAAAACCATATCTCAGTTTGTGCTTCCTATTTCTACTAAAATATTAACAATATTCCATGAACGAAGACGATTCATATACACAAAATAGACTGGCTAGCAGAAAGTCTAATTTTGATCAGGAACTGTTTAAGTGATTTTTTATTTTTTTTTATAAGCCATACTTCTATCTGGTTGGGTTATCTGTCCTGAAAAAAAGGAAAGCAGATTTCACATTTTTTAACAGTTCATTAACTGCTTTGGGACAACAACAATATTCACAGTGCAAGTTCAAAAGCCATATATTTACCTGAAGAATTTGAGTCATCTTCACTAGTTCTTGAAGACTAAACTAGAAAATCCCCCTCCCAAAAACCTCTCTAGTCATTGTACACTATAACAACAGTTACTTTACTGCAACTGTAGCAACAGTAAACCCTATAAAAAAGTTGTAAATCAAGTGATTCAATAAAAATCACATGCTCAGTAACAACTGTAGGGTTGTAGCCTTGTTTGATGTTTACTTATTACTTCAGGGTCCATTTAAATAATCAATAGAAATATTTACCAAAGATTTTTTCTGTATTCTTTAAAGTGGCTCCTCTAAGAAGCAGATTTTCAGATCCTAATGGCCTGCAAAAGATAAGTATTATAAAATACAAACATTTAAAGAGAAACAGCAGACCTTAGTGCAAGCCGTGTAAAACAGGAATTAGTCTTACTTAAATATTTTTATTTTGTGTAACAAAATTCCTAGACAGAATTTAATGGTTTTAAGAGAAAATAAATAAATAAATAAATAAATAGATGCCTAAAGTTAAGCTTATACTTTCAGAATCCAAGTCTTAAACCAATGCATCTAAAACCCACATATGTACGTTCCTAAATAAAGACTCATAATCCGAATTGTAAGGTGCTTCTTTTTAAAAATACTGATTCCAGTCTTTTTTAGGCTCATATAAACTATAGTGTCCTGCATGTTAGAATTACTTATTAAGGACAATACATTCTTCAATTTTATTTTAAGTATGAATGGTATACAAGATATGGTTTGATACTTACCAAATACTTTTCAAAACATAAAGATGAATATAGGTAAAAAAAATGATTGAGAATTAGGGGGAATTAATGTAAGGATCCCCATGCAGTTTAAAGTAACATTTTGGAGCATGATATGTAATACAAACCACTATGTGGTTTGTAAAAAAACAAGGACTCCTTTATAGACAGAATGCAGAATTGTCAGACTCTATTTACACAGCAATGGAAAAAACCCCAAGAAGTAAGTTCAGTATTTTTTAACGTTATTTGAAGTGTTCTTGCGGCACGAAACCCGCCAAAATCAAGCAACCTTAAACAAACAGAAACCCCAGGGCCATAACTCTGATGTAAAACCTGAAACCAGTTCAATTTAAAACACTGGAGTGATGTTATACGTATGATCTGGGTTATAAGACATTATACACCAATATAGTAAAAAATACCAATTGTTCTAACAGTGCTGTCCAAGGAAAAAAAGTCTTAATGCTACAGATTTCCTTCTTGTTTACAGTGTTATACACAGATCGATATATTGCTGTTGAGATTAAAAAGGCATTTGCTGCTTATTTTCCTTTCCTCTCCTACCCAAGTCCATTTCCAACCAACATTGTTAGTCAAAAGAATCTTTAAAGTGAAAGAAGCAAAAAGCATTACTGTTCATACTGTTTGGTGCACTACCAAGACCCCATGCTAATGGGGCAGTATTATCAAAGTACTGTCAAAATTCTATCAACATAATTTACAAATTAAATACATATCAAATAAAAACTGAAGTTGAATAAAGACATAAGAGAAATCTCACTGATTAAAAGATGAAATATTTATGATAATGAAATTACAGTTTGTAAACATTTAAGAGAAAAATAGTCTATCAATAAGACAAGGCAGCACAATGTTTGTGAAACAAAGATAATTCTCATTATTGATACTTATTCAACTCTAAAAATCATTAAATGAGTAGAAATCCTGCATTTTCCCCACCTTGCAGTAGGCTCATTCCTATCATGGTAAACATTTATTCGACCAACAAATCTGCAAGGGAAATACACAAGTAGTTTAACAGCACTGCAAAACTGCATATTCTTATGTACGTATGTCCCAGTATTTCAGTTTTTCAAATGTACATTACAAGGATATGTCATTCTCTCTATATACAGATGTATATATACCACACATACATATTTAAAAAAGAAAATCACTCCCACTTGAAAAATATTCTAGAAGTATATGTAAGAATAGATTATTTGAGAAGTATTTTATAGAAAGTAATTATTACAGTGAGTAAACAGCTTCCAATCAAACATGCTATGATTATCCAGGAAGTAAACAAGAATATAGAGATACATATGGATATATTTAAAACATGTAGATACAAAAATACACAGAACAGTAAGTCAACATAAAGTTTGCATACAAAAAGATACAAAAGATTATAAATTTATGAATGAACCTTCTAATTACACAAGAAATCTTATTCTCTAAGCTACCTGAGAAAATAACAGTGTGTTTACTATCTTTTACAAAACTTAAAACCTACAACTGACTTAAAAACAAAACAAAAGCATGAAGCCAGTAAGCAATTTTCCCTCTGAATACCTCTAAGTACATTTTATCTATATTTGGTGTGTTGATCCTGGGTAGCAACTAAGCACCCCCTAGCCTCTCACTCGGTGTGCCCCCTCCCCAGCAAGACAGAGGAGAGAATCAGAAGACAAAAAGCGAGATAAGGACAGATTAATAATAAAGGGGGAAAAAAACAAGCGATGCAAAGGCAACCACTCACCACCTCCCATAAGCAGGCCAACGCCCAGCCAGTCTCCAAGCAACAGCTACTTTGGAAAGACTACCCCCCAGTTTTATTGCTGAGCATGTCATCACATGGCACAGAATACCCCTCTGGTTAACTGAAGTCAGCTGTCCTGGCTGTGTCATCTCTCACCCTCTTGCCCACCTCCAGCCTACTTGCTTGGAGGGGGGGGGGCAGAGTGAGAAACAGCGAAAGCCTTGACACTGTGCAAGCACTGCTCAGCAATAACTAAAACATTGGTATATTATCAACACTGTTTTAGTCACAAATTAAAACCACTACCCCACGTGGGCTGCTATGAAGAAAATGAACCCCATTCCAGACAGATTCAGTACACTGTATTTGCAATACCACTGCCCTCAAACCATTAAGCTGGACTTCAGCATTCTGGATGGCAGAGGGAATTGTGGGGAGTTGGTAGGTCTGTTACACTGCAAGGGTAATGATGTAAATGATGTCAAATGACTGTGTGCCTTTTGAAAAAAAAATTGTCACTGTGGTTTGTTGAGAGATCAAGTGCCAAGTCAAAATTAGCAGAGATAGAAGCTGTCTACCAATAAGTGTTCTCATTATTCGTGTGTCAACAGTCATCCCAACAAATGCCACCATCTCTAATAGCATGAGCTTCAACTTCCAACCATTCATTTTGTGAGTCAGGTATTTAAAAAAAGGATCAAGCCATTCACGGAATCAATTTTCTAAGGAATCTGTTCTCTTGCAGATTTCTAGACCAGTTCCTTGTCACTGAAATCAGGGAAAAGAGCTCCACACCTCAGAAATAAGCAACATTTTCTATGCATCTTCTAACAGTATTTGCCCACAAAAGAGTGCATTTTAGTTTATCACCATATTGTTTTTTGTGTATTATTTCAGCTATTTTTACTGTGGCAGGAAGAACAAGTGTTTCCCAATAGTATATGGGTTTTTTGTCTTTCACTACTAAGAAAGAAACCTCAAAAGAAGCTTCTAAAGATTTGTCATTAAGTTTAGTGAAATTTTGTACAGTACTTTTGTAAAATATTGATTACTGTGTGACTTTAAACATTGCTATAAAATTCTAGAGGTTTTTCTTCATGTTGTGGATGCTTAGACATTTAAAAATGTCTTGCTAATCATAATGCTTCATATGCTTCATACTATCATTAGCTAATATCTCAAAGCGCATAGGGTAAAGTTGATTGTTAATAATAACAGATGTAAACCTGTATTTCCAGTAGTCTTGATAATTTCAAAATTTTTTGGCTGACTTCTGTCAGATCTGATTAAATTGGCATTGTTTTTACCTCATAATGTGGCTGATGAAGAGCTCGTACAAGGAGTAGACGAGCTTGCCATTTTCTTGTAGTTCACCTGTGCTTGTATTATTAGTATCTTCAGCCCGCAGTTTCTTTGCCGGAATCTTTCTAAGCCACTTGACCATTTTGTGAGGGTTACTTTAGTTAGAACTAGGTAATATTAACCAGGCACACCCAAACTGCAATACTTCACAATTCACTAAAAGCAAAGGAACGAGTGAGGGTGCCACTGGCAACCTCTCTGCATTGTAGAACACCCACTCTTCCCTCAGGCACTCCTCACGAACTATATGTGACATTGGACACTGATGTACAGACTAAGGGTGCCAGTGCCAAGAAATACATTAAATATTAATAAAGCTTTTTTTCTTATTTTTTAGGTTAAAAAAATAAATAGAAGTTCTAAAATTTTCATCATGTGCCCCAGTGTGCACCACACCTTTGGAGAGCACTGCCCTAGAGCAGACCTGCAGGAAAGAGGTATGGATGGAAGACTAACCTGACTTCAAGCTCACTCTGGGGCCCACCCCAACCAGCCAGATGCAGCCAGTATCTTTTCATTATGATACTCTTACAATTTATTGTCAGGGTACCTTAAATGAAACAGGTAAGAATTATTTTCTTACTTATAAAGGTCAGGCTGAGGTTGTTCACATTCAATGGTAGCATGTAGTGCATCAATTTCTTGTTCATTGTGAAATGCCTTTGTATCTTGAACAGCATAGTAAGTCTGGAATGAATAAAAAGGTGTAAATAAAATCAAAAAAGTAAGGGCAGATATACAAGATATGAAACCGCAAATCAGCATGAAATAGATTTACTATCTTTTACATAAGAGCTCATAGTTCAAATAAGGTGCAACTTTAAATGCTCCTAACTGGGCATCTTCTTACATTATATACAAGTACCTTGCAGTTTACTCACAAATCAGGTCACCGTGAAAACATTTAAGTACAAAAAAGTTTGTGCATTATCTCTGTAATCTACATACCTATACTGGCTGGATGCAGACAAAATCACAAATAAATTCATTTTAAAACTTTCCATAAAATAAAGATACTTGAAGAGAAATGAAGTCAACTGGTAGAAATGTAAGTTACACAAGTTAGCGTATTTGCTCACACATACAAGCACGAAGTTATATTGCGATCTGTGTAAAAAATCAAATGCAAACTTTGCCTTAAGGAGAAAACGTAGAACATTTTATTACTTTATGACTGGATTCACCATCCAAACTAGCTGTTGTAACAAAACACGTTCCATCTCCTCTACTACTTGATAGAAATATTAAGTCACATGGGAATGTTTCATCTTCTTTTACCATTACAATATCTCCAACCTAGGGAAAAAACACAACAAAATAAAATGCATTTATGATTTATGTAGCAGCCCAAATTTCAGATTTCAAACCCAAAACCCAGGCTCACTCAAATATCTTGAAAATGTATCATTTTTAATTTACACCAGGATTTTACCACAGGAGTAAAGAAATATAGAAATATCTCTGAAAAACCAAATTACACCTCGTGGAATGACCGAGGTCTACTGTGTACTATCTTTCAGGATAACCATTCTGCACATACCGTCCTATTAAGTTTTGCAAAGTTATTTGAGAGACGGAAGATACTATGCTTGTTTTAAGACTAAGTACAAGAAAAAATAGTTTCAAAACAAGCTGGAGATGTGAGCTAGTCTCATTAGGTCTTGAGGATAAGCATCTAGCTCTGAATATTAAAATTAGAGATAGCTAAAAAAGCTAAGAGTTCCAAGTCTGCAATGAAAACAGGATACATTTTCAACAGAATTTATGACTGGAATTCCATCCCATTTCGATGCATGTTTAAAGGTAAGTAAATTAATTAATATTCATGCAAACATAGATAATATCTTTCAGTGTGTTAAATAGTGTCACAGAACAGCCAATCAACTATAAATTCAAAATATTACTGTAAACCATTCATTTGTGAAAAACAGCCTTTGATACATTTTTGGAGGTCATCTTTTACAGAGGAATATTAAAAAGATGAACAAATAGCAAAAAAAAACACCTTGCGTGTTTTAAGAATATCAAAGTTTCAATAAAAATCCCATCAAAATATGTAATTTTTGCGATTTTTCATGTTCAACATCTGTTCAATATACTTTTATATCATAATTCATTATCATAAGATTCAGCTTTAATCATTGTTCTTGTGATACACTTATAAAGCTAAATTCCGATATCCTTAGCAGTTGGCAAGAGTCAGTTAATTCCAGTTAAGCAAAATAGTCTGATAACAATTAGCAATAGTAATATCTAAAAATATAATTGTTACAGCTTAGATAAGATTTACTAACATATAGTGAAGAACTAGGATGATGACAATAAAGAGATTTAACTTCCTGTAGACATGAAAAAGGCTTTTTTTTTTAACCAACAGCAATGAAAAATTGTACATATGGCATAGGAGAATGCAAGCTGCTAAGCACACCCGCAACAATCAGGCACGAAAATTAACAGAAACTTCAACAAGATATTTTCCATCTTTTAGGTAAATGATGGTGTCTTTTTGAAAATCATTACTTCTAGTGCAGCAGTAGAGCTGTACGGTTTACTGATTTTGAGTCTCTGAACAAAAATTAGAGAGGTATTAAAACACAATAATGACAATTGGCTACTCCATTTCTAGGGGAAAAAAGCTGCAGTTTTAACCAATAATAAAAAGTTTTGGGCTGATAAAATTTAGGAAGGGATTAATTTCCTCATGTATTTCCTTTTGATTAAATGACTTCTCATCTATCATTCTGCAGACCCTGGGAAGTGAAGACAGGTAGTAAGACAGAGAATGGGTAGATCTGGAACCAGAGGCACCAAACGTCTTGGCTGGAGCCAGCCTGAACAATACAGAACCTTCATCCCAAGAGCAGAGGACCCTGACAGAGCAGGCTACTGCTCAAGCTGCCTTGATCTTCCAAGATGTGTCTCCAAGAGAACCTGCCTTTTTGCCACAGGATCATTAATTATGAAAGATGGTAACAGGATAAATTATAATAAAGCCCTCAAAGTGAGAACTTTACCAAAACCAGACAAAACAATGTTAGCGAATTATCTTGAATAAACTGTTAGGTGACAGAGAATCCACCTATTCCTAGAACAAACTGTAAGAACACCATGTAACTATTTTGATTTTACTAGCTCTCTTTACCCCTGAAAACAACATTAATTTAATTATCAGCTTCCTAAACCACAGCAATATTACTGCAAACTTAATCACCTCTACAGATGCCATAAAAGGAAGAATCAGAATTCTTCAGAACATTGAATCTAGTCAGAGAGAAAGTTCAGAGGGCAGTTTAACCAACAAACCCCTCCTGACAGTAAAGTGAAAAAATGAGAAAAAATGCCAAATGTCTGGAGTCTTAAGTTGCCACTGAAAACATTTACACATCAGAAAGTGAGTTTTTAGGTCCAACTCAAAACCAAAAGAGTCCTCTTCCTTTTGATTTTCACAGATCATAGCGTTGAATGATCCTTATTATTTATTACTTAATCTAGCAAGACTTTCTCTGTAAACCACAGCATATAAGTCACCCTGCAAGCCAGGAGCAATCTATAATACAACAGCCTATTAAAACAGAAGTTAATAATCTAAACAATTTGCAAAAGAAAAAAGGCAGGAGTAAGAAAAAATACCCAAAACAATTAAAAGCACTAGCAAAGAGCAACTTCTTAATAAAATTTAAAAGGTGTTCTGACAATATTTGCCGCTGTGTCAACAAAAGGTACAAAGTGATGGAGCCAGGCTCTTTTCAGTGGTACCCAGTAAGAAGACCAGAGGCAGTGGGCACAACCTGAAACATGGGAGGGTCTAACTCATTTTCACTGTGAGGGTCACTGAGAACTGGTGCAGGTTGCCCAGGGAGGCTGTGAAGTCTCCCTCCTTGGAGACAGTCAAAACATGTCTGGACGAGGTTCTGGGCAACCAGTTCTAGGTCATCCTGCTTGAGAAGGCAGTTGGAGCAGAAGACCTCCAGAGATGCCTGCCAACCTCAGCCATTCTGTGATTCTGTGAAAAAGAAACCTCACCTTTTAGCAATTATCTTTTTGCTTTCTTTAATCAGTCCACAGTCTTTAGGTGCAGAAGGGCCTACCTTTATAGGAGCTAGTCTGTTTTCTTGCGTAATAGAGGTCAGAGAATTCTACCCATTTACCCATACATACAGATATCCCTTTCCATGCAAATATTTCCTATGCCTGTCTCTCCTACCATTTAGTTGCTCAAAATACAATTTCTGAAAGGCAAAGAATAGGGGAGAAATTGAGAAAATATGGACAATAGATTAATTCATGGAATACAAAATCCAGGTACGTGGTACTTTATTATTTTTATTTGGAATATTTAACTGTTTAGTTGCACACGTGGAATATTCAGCATGTGATACCTTATTTTTTTTTTATTACCAGGAAGCCCTAGGCAGAAGCTATCACACTCAAAGGGAGGGAAGGTCACAGCAGAAAGGCTGAACACTGTAGAGCCATTTATGTGCAGACAAGGCAGAAAAGAAAAAGATATCCCTAACAAAGATATGAGAAATAAGGAAATACCAAACAAATGTCTATCAAATTGGCTAAGTTCTAAAGAGAATAATGATGAAAAGTTAATCTGCTCATAAATAAAAAAAAAAAGAAGCAGAAATTCATTTCTGAAAATAACCTTCAAAATACCAGGAAGGGAATGTAGCAGCATTCAGAAGGCCAGTGAAGAGGCTGTCATTTGATCAGTAATGAAGAAAGTATTCTGAATGTCTTGTATATATATATGTATGCATATATATGTGTTGTATACATAGGACAAATTGGTAGCACTGACTATCATAATCAGGCTTAAATAAATTATTACTGTGCATAACCACAGAGGACTGAAAATGGAGAAAAGACAAAAGACAAATGAGTGAAATTCCAAGATAAAAAATGAAAAATGAAAGGAACAGTTATAAGAGGAATTAACACAGCAAAGATAAAACAGAAACATATCTAGCTTCTAAAAATACTTTATTCAGAAGCACTAAATTAAAAATTAGTATATTGCAAGCCTAATCAAAGACTTTATTCAGAGGCACTAAATTAAAAATTAGTATATTGTAAGTCTAATCTCCATTAAACGTAATAAATGCTACGACATCATCACACTACATTTCTGTATAATTTGTTCTACAAGTGTGAAGTAAAGCCTGACTCCTAAAATCTTTTAAGTCATAGTTACTTACTCTTAATTTTCGGCTTTGCTTTCTAACCAGTTTACCATGTTGAATGAAATGAACAGGGCATTGGTTCATCGCATTGTCAGCTTTATGTCGAAGCCAATCTTCATAACCCTAGAAAACAGTGAAATGGAATGACACACTGATGCATATTTGGCTATAAAGACACAGAACAGCTCTAGCTTGCAACAAAAATTTTAAAAATTATCCCTGATCAACATAAGGAAAAAAAAAGAAAATATTCTCATTAGAACAAACAAAATTGGGATACACATCAGTAATACAGTCATGTTGGACATATAGGAAAAAGAGCATTCAAGGTTATAATTAGTCAACAAAATCATATATTTTAATGAAGACATTTTGATGAATAGGAATGTTTACAATGTGTAGAACAACTTCTGGTGTTTAAGTGATCATCTCTTGCTCATGCTCTATTGACTCTTGAGTAAGTGTAAACTACTTATAGAAGTGGCTGCTGAGAAGATAAAAGTGTAGAAAATATATTTTGGAAGACTGGAACTCCATACCAAAAGATGATAATGTGATGACATGACTGAAGGTGGTCATATTTCCTGATTGTCATACAATTATGTCAAACTTTTTAACCCTATATACAGTCCTGACAAATTTTGTTTCAAGAGACTTTGCAGAGTAACCTATTTTGATTGCTCAATTACCCTATGAATTTGTGTTTCATACAGACAAAGTAAAGGCCAGGGAATCTGCAACTTTCCTTTCAAAAGGTCCTGCTGTGGGATAAAGATTGGGACTGGCAAAGACACCAGTGGTTCAGAAATGGAAAATACCACTTACATTCCACAGCATTTTTACATCTAACTCTCTTGAGCACATTTGGAAATTCAATGTAGAACAAAAGTATCACTACTTTCGATCTCTCAGAGACAATCTGGGAACTCACAGAGTATTTATAACTTTAGTGTAATATACTTCCAGGGGCTAGTACAGCTCCTCAAGCAGGTCCCAAAGTCTAAACCAGTTGTCAGGAGAAAGACTCAGAGAACTAGATAGAACTGCAGTACTAGGCACAGCATGTCATAATCCAGACTTTGGTAGGCCACTACCAAACTACAGTAAGACTCTAAAATGTAACATTTAAAATCTTAAAAGCTGGAAAGCCACACCTAAAATACTAGCTACTGCATGTATCACATTTCGCCCACCAGCAAGACCTGAATTCTGCTGAAGAATATACTCAGTTGGGTGCAGTTAGCAACGTAAAGAAATGGAAACACTGCTCTCCATAGTTTCTTTGAAAACTAATGAAAGAAAAGCGTGCACGTAGCATAAAGACTGTGAAGGTAACCAGTTATCCTATAAAGGGACAATCAAAATTACTCTCTGTTCTGGTTCTGGCTGGGATGGAGTGAACTTTCTTCTCAGCAGCCCATATGCTGCTGTGCTTTGTACTTGGGGCTAAAACAGCGTTGGTTACACCCCAGTGTTTCAGCTACTGCTGAACAGTGTTTGCATAGCATCAAGGCTTTCTTTCCAACCTTCCCTCACACCAAAAAAAGGCCAGTAGGCTGTGGCTGGGCAAGAAGGCTGGGAGGGGACATTGCCTGGACGGCAGACCCAAACTGACCAAGGAGATATTCCACACCATATGACATTGTGCTCAGCAAGAAAAGCTCACCGAAAGCAGGCATTTGTGGTGATGGCATTTGTCCTCCTTAGCAAGCATTACATGTGCTGAGGCCCTGCTTGCCAGGAAGTGGCTGGACATCTGCCTGACGATGGGAAGTAGTGAATGAATTCCTTATTTTGCTCAGCTTGTGTGCACAGCTGTTGCTTTCCCTATCAGAGTCACTAACGTGATACACAAGTCTTTTCACCTTCCCTCTGTTTTCCACAGAGGATGGGAGCGAGTGAGAGGCCGGGCTGGTGTTTGGCTGCTGGCCAGGATCAATGCACCACATCCTCATTTTTGTTAGTCGTTATTTTAATCATCATAGTCCATCATAGATATGTAAGAAATACAGACCCCTCTCTACGAATTTTGAGCTAAAATGAGGAGTGTCTTGCTGTTCATNCATTTTTTTGAAGCATGACATGAGAGATTTTTCTTATGTCCACGAAAAGTGCTAAGTCCTTTGAGCAGCCCAGCAAAAGATGCTGAAAGTCAAGCTGCTTGCACAGATTTTGCTTTCACATTCCCATTCCATTCACTGAAAGGAAGGAAAGAAATGGCTGGTGTCTGGACCTAGAGAGGCAGTGAAGACTGAACCATGAAAGGGAACTCACTGTACCACTGAGGTCTTACACTGATAGCTGTCCTGTGGGAGCAATTATTATTAAATTGGACTGAAGGCAGAAAGCCAAACACATAACAGAACCACTGAAAAGACCATTATTTGTGACTATTACTTTAGGAGCCCAGATTTTTAGAAACTATTTTGTGGCTATGGTGAGATGGTACAATAAATGCAGAGGAGTGTTGTAGGCACAGAATGCAAAGTACTGCTTATAAACTCATTTGCTAGTTGAAATTTAGTAAGATTTTTGATGAATTAACTTTGTACTAGCAAGGTTTATGCAAAATCCTCTGTCCTCCTGCAGCTGGCCTGAAACTCACAAAGTCAACAAATTCAGCTCTGGCTAAATCAACAGAAGGGCAATCATGGGCTCGTTCCTGATCCAGACCAAATTTGTAATATCAGAAACTCTGATAACACAGATCTGGTTGTGACATCCCCATATGAATTAAAACATTTTATATTAATCTGAGATACCACTAATTTCAATAAGATCCCATCTACACGTGCTCATGTCAACTCTAGCACCACAGCATTAGGGTAGCAGATTAAAAACTACCTTAATCTTTTCCTTTTGGTAGTACTAACTTAAAAGTGAAATGGCAAACCTCTACATTTCCATACCTTTGTTATGCAATTCTATTTTGACAGAACAACTATCAGGATATTTTTTACTCAATGATGTGGCAAGAGCTACTTTCTGAAAAATACTTCCACTTTATGGATTAATTTTCACATTAAAGATCGAGAGAATACAATAATGTCTGTTCAATGCTAACCTGTAGAAAGCAGTGCAGCTATCATTATGAACTGTAAATTATAATTAACACATACTGAAGACTTGAACCAAAATAATTTTTATCATCTGTTCACACTGTAAAGGCTAAGGAAACCTCCAAGGTAAGAGCAGATTTATTTTATAAGTTTTTGTAGTTCTTACTAAACTCATTTTCCGTCATTATGGAAAAACATAATAGGATGTGGACAGCTACTTAGAAACAAATAAACAAAAGTCTGAGTGCTGAGTTAACACAAGAAGTGATTCCTTGGAACACAAAGACATCAAAATCATAAAATAATTTAGAAGTTTGTGTTGAATTGGTGAGACATCATCACACAGCAACCAATTCTACTTAAACTATACAAACAAAAATAAAATTGCTCTGTCAAAATTCATCACAATCATTCTTTAGGCATTGCCCTAAGACAGTCTAACACAAAAAGGCACAGAAAATTGAAATGCAAACCAAATAATAATATTCTCTTTAGTTTTACTTTTTCTCACTAAATTACTCACCTGTTTGATAGCTGTTACAGTGATGACAAATAAAAGTGGAAGTCCACTTGTAACTGGACTAGTAGGTGTATCAATAATTAACTGCAACAAAAAGAACAAATATTTTCTGGTTATATTTTTGTGAATGTAAGCAGTTAATTTTTCAAGCAAGATGTTACACGTAATCATTTCACCAACATGTTGCAAAGTCCTAAGGAACTTTAATTACAAAGAACAGTACTTTAATACTTTAAGCAGTACTTAAAGTATTAAAGTACTTACTTTCAGCTGGAAAGCTGAAGCTTTGGAGGCAAAATTACTGAGCAGCGTTAGAAATCAGCATGGCACTGGTTTTACATGTTATACAATACAGCTGCTCTTATACATGCATGGAGTAAATCCTCAAATATTGAGCTGTGGCTTCTGCAATTAAAAAAAAAGAGGTATAATCCAGAGAGGGAGTTCAAACAATAAGAAAATGTAAACTGTCATGGGAATCTGCGTAGCTTTTCTTTCCTCACAATCTGGTGTGCAATATAATTCAGCTTTTCACTTAACTTAGTAAGATTTTTACTGTTCAACACATTTAAGTGATTGTGAAAGGTTCAGAATGAAAACACCTAAAAAGCAGCTAACTAGTTATCTAAGGTAGTAATTAAAAAAACAAATATTTATGTACTGCCCTAAGCAAGCATTGTATAAGCATCTATAATTTGGTTTCTCTATGAGCTTTGACGACAGTGCGGTTGGAAAACTTCTGCCAAGGCATCATTCTTTTATAAAAAATATAATATTTAGCAAAACTAACAAAAGTTTATCATCAACATAATTTATAACAAGGATTTTACTATCTGGATGTTTGTCTATTATAAGATAAAAATAAAAATTACACTCCTCCTTTTCAATTTTATCAATTGCCTTGCCATCAAACCAGTGATGGTGTCAATTTCTCTTTAGGTTACATTCACATTTACAACATGGAAATGAAATAAAGCTCCTTTTGTCACATCATCAGTGTAAAAGGCTGTCCAAGCTCAAACATTTACCTCATCAGTCATCAAAACCAGTGCATTTTAAACCTTTTTCAACTCCTTTGTTTTTTAGAAAGAGTCCAGAAATGTACTGAAAAATGGGGATCGCTTACCTGAACAAGGAAAATGATGAGAAAATAGAAGTTAGCTATTCTTCTGAATTGCTCAAACAAATTTTTTGGTACAAAGTTCCAAAACGTGTACTGAAAACAAATGCACAGATTATCAGCGTTTATGAGAGAAGTATTATACGCTGTTTTAAAAATCAAACAAATCCGTAATTCGCAATTCAAGATTAAATTATGCAAGAAGCAGGAGTACTTTTGTTACTTTTTTTAATAATATACTGAAATGGAATATTAAATTGGCAATTGTGTTCTTGGAATCATATCAATTTTCTGAACTGTGATAATCTTGGTACGAGGGACTAAAATAATTTCTGACTAGCAACGATGCTTGTTGTTCATTCAAAGATTTAGTAACAGAACAGTTTATTTAAAGCCATCAATGGATTTTCAAAACAACTTAGTCACTTCAAACAGCAATTTTAATTCACTTCTATTTTGTATGCATGACTTGAGGAGGTAGGTGGAGTTAACTATGCAGTCATAGCAAGTTGACCAAATAAAATTTGTCAGTCCCTCTTCTGTTCCTTGGCTTGGACACAAACATACTCCTCAAAATAAACTGTATCAGGGAATAAGAGTAAATGGCTGCATATTTCTCTACTGATCTTACAAATTATCTAAAGATTAATAAAAATACATAAAAGAACAGTATATAAAAGTACAAACAGGAAATGCAAAAACTTCAAAGGAAAAAAAATCATATAAAGGTGAGAAAGGACTGTCATCTAGGCCCTTCCCCTGCCCTGCAGCAGGTTCAACCATACTCTTTTTACACAGCTCACTCTTTAGCTCCCCCCAAAATTGCAAGGATTGCTTACTGGAACGCACATAAAAATGTCAGCTAAAACTGTGTGAAAAGGTGCGAAAAATAGCTTGAGAAAATTAACACTGTATCAACTTATTATCCAAATTATCATTTGACACATAATAAAATGACAACTCCAATGTAACTTTCATTTCAAAGAAGACGGGCTAAGAAGGTTCTCCTAATTTATCTGCTCTGCTAGAAATGTGCCTTGTCTCTTCTTGGCAGATTGCACCCATACTTGCTGATATGCAAATTATGCCATGAGTTAGACATCTTCCAAATTTGGCCCTGAAAGCAAAGACAGCCAGAAATCTAGAGGGAAAACACCTCTATTACAACTGCAGATGAAAAGGATCCTTGAGAAGCATGCCTTAGTTGTACACGAAACCCCTATTACATACAGTAATCTTTTTACTTGTTGGGGATTAAACCCTGAACATGTGTAAGACATAGCAATGAAATGTTCTTTTACGATCACATGCCAAAAATCAGTATCTATTCTAAATATGTCCTAAGTAAACACTTATCCTGCTTAATAGTTACCTCAATATTAAATCACCTGTGAGCAAGCCAAAACTCAGGCAGGCACACATGCAACAGCTGGAAAGTGCTCTTGTCTTGCAATCAGAATACTTTTCATCAGACTGGAATGCTGCTTGCACTGCCTGCTACCCAGCTACTTAGCTTGGAATTTTGAAAGAGAACTGGTTAGACTGGATTATTTTTCCTTGCACAACAGTCCTTATCATTCAAGGCTGCTGTTGTGATATACGACAATATAGATTCTATTCTATGATAATAATTTTATATTTTCATCATTAACTGTTTATCAGGCAAATTATCTCTGTTTTCTAATCTTATGCATTTATTTTTATTAATCTCTGCCTGCTGAGACGGAAAAATGAATAAAGGCTTCAGTGAAAAACTTTTGTTTACATTTTCCTGTTTAGCTCTTTTCACAGAACAAGTGTTTTTTTCTATATTAAAGGGGTTTTTTTGACCATTAAAGTCTGATGATTTATACAAGCTCCCCAAATCACCATTCATAAAATAAAACATAATCTCTTATGCAATAACTTCCTGTTTAAATGTCCTAGAGATTTATTTGACTAGATGTGTGGTGACAGCATATTGTTGTCAGACTAACTAGATATTTTAAACGTCTGACTGAGGAAGTCAAGTAAATTAGTTAAAACAACAATCTATATAAAGGTTGAATGTTCAGTTACTCTAGGTGTCCAGTCCTCCTCATATTCCAACCTCAATTCACTGCTTTCCCTGTCAAGCAGTGGTCTTTCCCACAGCTCTACCTTGGGTCAGCAACATTTCTTACCCAAATAAATAACATGTGAGCAGATCACTTTTATGGCCTGAGAGGTGTTACTTAAAATGGATGCCTCTTTAACACAGAGGCCTGTGTTAAAGGCCTGACAGACTTTTAGCACTTTATTCCACTGGGCTTCAGACATAAAAAGTACATCTTTATTCTGACCACGCTCCAAAGAAGTAACAATTTTTGAAGGTGTTTAGGCACAAAAGAAAGACCACTAAGATCACAGAATAATCATAGAATGGTTTATGTTGGAAGGGACTCTAAAGATCGAGTTCCAACCCCACTGCCATGGGCAAGGACACCTCCCCCTAGACCAGGTTGCTCAAAGCCCCATCCAGCCTGGCCTTGAACACTTCCAGGGATGGGGCCTCCACAGCTTCCCTGGGCAACCTGTTCCAGTGCCTCACCACCCTCATGGTGAAAAATTTCTTCCTAATATCTATTCTAAATCTACCCTCTTCCAGTTTAAAGCCATTACCCCTTGTCCTATCACTACATGCCCTTGTAAAAAGTCCCTCTCCAGCTTTCCTGTAGGCCCCCTTGAGAATACTGGGAAGCTGCTATAAGGTCAACCCAGAGCCTTCTCTTCTCCAGGCTGAACAACCCCAACTCTCTCAGCCTGTCCTCATAGGAGAGGTGCTCCGGTGCTCTGATCATCTTTGTGGCCCTCCCCTGGACCCTCTCCAGCAGGCCCATGTCTTTCCTATGCTGGAGGCTCCAGAGCTGGACGCAGTAGTCCAGNCCTGCTAGGTTGCGAGTGCACATTGCTGTGTCATGTTGATCTTCTCATCACCCAAGTCCTTCCTCCTCAGGGCTGCTCTCAATCCATTCTCTGCCCAGCCTGTATTTGTGCTTGGGATTACCCTGGCCCACATGCAGGACTTGGCCCTTGTTGAACTTCATTGACGTTTGCACAGGCCCACCTCTCCAGCCTGTCCAGATCCCTCTGGATGGCATCCCTTCCCTCCAGTGTGTCAGCCGCTCCACACAGCTTGGTGTCTTTGGTAAACTTGCTGAGGGTGCACTCCATCCCAACGTCCATGTTGCCAACAAAGATGTTACACAGTCCTGCTCCCAGGACCAACCCCTGAGGAACACCAGTTGTCACTGCTCGCCACATGGACATGGAGCCATTGATTGCAACACTTTGAGTGTGACTGTCCAGCCAGTTCCTTATCCGAGTGGTCCATCTGTCAAATCCACATCTCTCCAATTTAGAGATCCGAATGTCATGCGGAACAGCGTCAAATGCTTTGCACAAGCCCAGGTAGATGACATCTGTTGCTCTCCCCTTATCCACCAACGCTGTAATGCCCTCATAGGCAGCCACCAAATTTGTCAGGCATGATTTTCCCTTAGTGAAGCTATATTGGGTGCCACCGATCACCTCCTTATTTCCCATGTGCCTTAGCAAAGTTTCCAGGAGCATCTGCTCCATGATCTTGCCAGCCACAGAGGTGAGACTGACCGGCCTGCAGTTCCCTGTATCTTCTTTTTTACCTTCTTAAAAATGGGGGTTATGTTTCCCTTTTTCCAGTCAACGGGAACTTCACCAGACTGCCATGACCTCTCAAATATGACGGATAGTGGTTTGGCAACTTCATCCGCCAGTTCCCTCAGGACCCACAGATGAATCTCATCAGGTCTCATGGACCTGTGCACCTTCAGGCTCCTCAGCTGGTCTCAAACCTGGTCTTCCCCTACAGTGGGCAGTACCTCATTCTTCCAGTCCCTGCCTTTGCCTTCTGTAATTTGGGCAGTGTGGTTAGAGCCCTTACCAGTGAAAACTGAGGCAAAAAAGTCATTGAGTACCTCAGCCTTCTCCATGTCCCAGGTGACGAGGTCTCCCATTTCTTTCCTGAGTGCGCCCACCTTTTCCCTAGTCTTACTTTTGTCACTGACATACCTACAGAAGGCTTTCTTGTGGCTAGATGTCTAGACAGACCTTCCCCTGCCGCAGCCATCAGTAGCTCAGAGCAGTATCTACAAATCGATGATTAATGTTTAACCACCATAATCACTCCCAGAAGAAACAAAAGAGCAGCTGCCACTCAGAACAAGATTTATCTCATGACTGCATTCAAGGCAGTTTCTCTATTCTAGTTAGGCAGGAACAAAATAAAAATCTTCAAAGAGAAGAAAATGAAGATCTTAAATACATCAGATTACCGTGCCCAAATAGAGAGTTAATACGATCTCTCTTCTTCAGATAATTTCTAGTCATGCTCTTTATAAACTCTGAAAAACAGTTTATGTATATTTAACCAACTTTTTTTCACTGTAACTCACTTGGAGGAAATAAGGTTATCCAAATAGTTACGCACTTGAAGCTTTTAAGTTGGGGAAGGCTTAACTGATCTTTTTCAATTACTGCAAAAGACTTAGAGGGCTGAGCATATACATGCCTTTGGCATACAGGAGCTAACACATCAGACAGCAAGTAGTAGTTACGTATTCACCCAAGAGATAAACACATTGTGCAAACAGATGCATCTGAAGCACTGTGCAAGGAACTGTAAAATCAGTCTGTCTCGAGTCAAACCAGCAAAATTCAAGCAGATTTTCTTCCCATTTATAATCCTAATAGCACCTGCAGTGCTGGTGTATTTCTACAATCATATGCTTAGACTACTTAAGTGCACCTCCGCACTATTCCCACTCATGCCCCTGCTCCATCTCACCAATTCTTTCATCTTCTTTGCCAACACTGTGTTGCTTCCAGCTTCAACACCTCTTTGTTAGAGCCTATTCCATGATTTCCAAAATATCAAATAGGGTCCTCTTAACAATGGTTTAATTTTTTTAAACATTGTATTTTGACTTTATTTGATATCTGTATGCCAGAATGCTCATGTTTCAGGCTTCTCTTTCTGTCCTAAGTGGCAGATATTTTCTTAAGTAAAAGGAGAATTTCTTAACTAATCACTTGACCTCAAAAGCTGGAGCCGTAAGAAAAAAAGCACTCCATATTGCACAATTGAGTTCTGTCAACATGTCGGTTTCTTACAGCTTATTTGTTTTAAACAGTCACCTTGCTTCTAACCTGCTCTGATTTCACTCCTTTCCCTCAACCTTTTCTACTGTTTCTTGTAAACGCTTAAAATGCTATTCTGACAAAAATATCTACTATGTTGCTTCAGCCCTGGTTTGTAGACATCTTGCTATGCTGATTCTCATCCCTTGTGCAAAACAATCTGTCTTGAGGATAATAAACTCAGGGAAGAACAGATAAAAGTTGAACAATAACCTTGTAGTCACTTTAAGTTTTTGCATATTTTTCTTTTAACGGATGAAGACATATACACAAAACTTGAACGTGTCCATAGTGATTTTAGTATTTTTAATATACAGATTTTTATAGTACCTATCAATTACCCAGATACAATACATTCTTAAAGCTGACCGCTTAACTGGACTGTATATGTGGGCATATATATGTACATAATATTTTATATATAATAATACCTTACATATTATGCTATTCAAACAACTTAAGTATTACATATATTACATACATATAATTATCGCCCTTTAACAGAATAGCTAAAAAAGGTCTGATCAAAAGTTTGACAGTTTCCTTAAAATTAGTTTTGTTTATAAAAATGTTAAAATTTTTTTAAACACAATTTGTCTAACTGTAATAGAGAACTGACAGAGAAAACTATAGTAAACAGTGTGAAAAGAGGAAATCAATAATTAGCTGAAATCCTAAGAACTGATCAAGAGTATGACTTGTCTATCTCAAGTGACTTTCTTATAACCACACAGGAAGTTTGTAGCGGAACTGATCTACGTCCTTTGATGTCTCAGTCATCAGTCTCAACTCATTAACTTCTTCAGGGAAAAAACTTCAGACTTCTGTGCTTACATATGACCCAGTAAAATTGGAATAATAATATCCATGAAATTTTGAAAAACACTTTGCAATGTTTAGGACAATTTGGAATAAATGTAGAAACACACAATTAACTGTATTAACTACATTAACTATAAGTTATAAGAACTTAGTAAGTATTAACATGTGCACCACCTGCACATTATTTACCACTCCATTGAGGGAGAGACCCCTGTTTCTCCACACCACATGTAGGGTGGTTCACATAACAGGGATCACTGTAAACTCTGTTACATGGAGGGCTTTTGCATGTGACTAAGCCACCTGTACACTCAGTGCATAAGTGAAACAGATTTGGGGAAATTAGTTCAAATTATGCCTATGCATTTGAATGAACAAGCACACGTATTTTGCCACAGGGTTCCTTAAAAACAGTTGCAGGTAAAACAGGACTTATACCAAAAACAAAACAGCCTATCTTTAGTAGTCCTTGTTCAGCAAGTCTCAATCTTATCAAATAGGGGCTGTATGTCCAGGAACTCCTCTGAAAAAGACATCCCCCCTAGCATCTGCAAAATTATCTAACTGTAATTTATGAAAAATAAATTATGGCAAGGATGACTGACTACGGACAGAAGTCGCAGGCAGTGTCAGGAAAACAGAAGAAAGCGCATGCGAGAGTGAGCCAGTTTCACTTTCTCATATGTAAAGTGAGGAGAATTACACTTGTCCTCCCTAGCGTTGAGCTTGGACCTGCTTGTTTTCCTTCCTTTCTTCCACTTCTCTACCCCTGCATGCAGACTCCATACTGATATGAAATACTTAACTTAAAAGCTCTGTTAGGGGTAGTACCAGCAGAGAATAGAAGATTGCTAATTATCCTGGGCCGAGTCAGGGGAAGGGTAGATGGCTTCTCCTGGGGACACACGGGAGGCTGCAGAGAGCCTTTCCCCTAGAAATCCTACCCTGAGCAGGACCATCAAGAGCTAACAGCTCTTCCTTGCTCTCTCTAGGCATTGGCAGTTGTCCACAGAAGGAAATTGTATTGTCATGCCTGGAAGGAGAACTGCACGCTCATGCACTCCCATCCCATCACCACTATTGCTATCCCTGAGCTGGCACCAGACAAAGTCCAATCGATTCAGAAGCATTTGAATTTGACTGCTGATCATGCCCATTCACTCTTCATCATTACTAACAGCTCCTGCTTCTTTGACACAGCTGGGCAAACTTGACTATTCAAGACTTGCGGCCTTACATCTGACCTTCTGCTTCAGCCAGTATGGCTGTGAGTCAGTGGATTACCTGGGCACAAGCTGGGAGCTCCGTGTTACAGCTGCTTTTAGAGCAGATTAGTTTGCACACACAACATTCCCTGCACTGGTACCTGTCCCCATATGCATTTGTGTGTACCCATCCTCTCTGCCCCCACATGGCGGGCTACACAAATATTTATCAGCTTCACAAATACATGACCATGCAGGTTCCCACTGTAGGCTCTGGATGCTTTTTTTGACTTTGAAATGTCACTGCTTAGGGCTGTGTTTGAACTCCTCATCTTGAAACTGCTATGTCACAGTCCTAGAGAGGCCAGACAAATCCTTCCTCTCACCTTGGAGAGATGTGGGTTCCAAGTGGCTCATTTTCATGAAGGTATTTTAATATTTCCTTAAGCTTCAGTATTAATATTTCTTCTAAAGGTGCCAATGAAATGAGAAATCAGAACCCCCTCAGTCTTTGTGTTTTTATAATGACACTAAGAGTGAGTGATACAGAGAAGAGGGATAGCACAAGGGCACGAACTTCTGCTGGAAGAAAGGAACATTTCAACAACATCCATTGAAACATGTCAGAATTACTTAGCTTTATTTAACTATTAGTCACTGCGATTGAGATGACTCACAATTAATCAGATTAGCACTGAAGGCAGCTAGTCTCTCCCTAGCAATTTATAGGACTCAAACATGCAGCGTTATTGTTTCAGGCCATTCTCATACAAATCAATGTTTGGATCAGTATTTGATGAGAAGTCCCAAGGAAACATGCGGACAACAGGAGACAGTGTTATTTGTGAACCAAAACTGGGAGCACTTCTGGTCCATGAATATAGTTGTACAGCATTTCAAAGCAGGAGTTAGTAATAGTACTGTTTTTCCATCTAAGTTCACCTTATTGCTTCTTTATAGGAAGAACAGGAAATAAAGCTGCAGTACAAGACAGCATTTCAGAATTTCATATCATAAATTAATTTGAATAAAGTCTTTTTAGGGCAAGTTGTTCAAGTAACAGTTCTGCATCCACTGTAGATTCAATCTTGCATTTTACTTAAGAGTCATATACTATGCACTGATTACCCACAGACTGAAAAGAAGAATAAAAGTCTTTGTATGTCGCTCTAACCCAGCTTTCTCTGTATGGTACGGAAAAAGCAAATCAGTCCTCCTGCACAATGTTCATGGGGTTTCTAAGTTTGTCAGCTGTCTCTGACACACCAAGAAGTCTCTGATCTCTCATTCAACAGGCTATTCCTATCCTGGCATCTCTGAAATTTTTAGTTCTTTCTTGTGGTTCATTCTTTAGGTTGTCTGTCAAAAGCAGTAAGCAGCTGTAATTAAAAATGTTCTTAGAGAACTCCACACTGTTGCCTGAAAAAACATTTTATTTTCTATAACATCTTTCTCCTCTGTTCAAGAGACAAGTGTACACATCCAAATAGTTTTCAGTTCATTGATTCAGCTAGAACAGGAGATGCAAATCCCTGCTTTGTCTACAAGTGAACAAGATCCTTGAAGTGTAGCAGTTCTATAAAGGTATCAGGAAAAGGAATTTGGATGTTAGAAATTCTTAACAAATGAATATAGAATTAAAAACATCATTATGCCACTGTATAAATCCATAGTTTGCTTATACATTGAATGCTCTGTGCATTTCTCCATCTTAAAAGCTCTACAGCTGGCTTAGGAAGAGGTACAGACCAAATCTGAGCAAAGGTATGAACTACCTTCCACACAAGCAATTAATGAACAGACCAATGTTATTGAGCCTGGATAGGAATATGGCAGAAGATCACTAACAGAATCAAGAAGATAAACAGGGGATAACAGTTGTTCTCAGATTCAAGCACTTGGAACACGAGCCAAAATTAGCAAGGAGTTTCAAAATGAAGGGTCATAGTTACTTTTGGCAAACAATTTCTACAGTTTAACTGAGCCTTAACTATCCATTCTGAAAATTTGCATGGGCTCAAAAAGTATTGAAGAAAATCACAGAGGAGAAATCCCTTAAAGACTTAGTAAATACAAAATCATCGGTTTTGGCTCAGAAATGATTGTCACAGATCAGCAAACACTAAGAGTATTTGGGGGGGAAGTATCGCTCTATGCTTACTCTTTCTTGCATTCTTCCCTAGGCATCTACTGCTGGTGACAACATACTGTGCCAGATGGACCTTTGGCAATTCTTGGCTTGTCAGGCACATTACTACGTATTACTACGCATGTACAAAAACTTTATTTAGCACACTGATTGGGATACTCCCAGCACAAAGATATGAAGCTTTGACCTTAAGGAAGTTTTATATCAAAAAAAGTTATTTTGTAGTTTATCAGTCTTAAAAAAAAACAAAAAAACAACACAAAACAAAACCAGAACACAACCTTTGGTAATCCTATTTCAGAAAAAGGAAAAAAGTTGTTTTCCAGCAAATGCTGTTACCTGCTACTGCTGCACAGTTCAACTTACTTTCCTTTTGACATAGCAATTCTACTAATCAGTAGTTGAAAAATGTGAATAATTTTTAAAGAAAAAAGCAAGCAATCTCCCTGCCAATTCAATTACTTTTTCTTTCTTTTCATTTGAAACACTAGGATTTTCTACCAGCTGATATTTTGCCATGCTGCATCACTGTCTTACAAGAAATTCAATCAAGGGCACACAACAGCTACTTTAAAGGCTAACACCCTAGGCAGCTGAAGGAGCTAAAAGTTAAATCAACGTAAGGATCCACCTTATAAAGGTCACTACCTCTAGAACATAAGCAAACTGCATGCACAACCCAAAAGACAAATTTTTGCATCTTATTATTTTCACGCAGCCTTTTTGTAATGCCTTGTTAAAATCATAATTAAATTAACACATGAAATCAAAAGAACATTTTTGTCTGGCCAAGTTCTGTCTAGATATCATTTTTCAGGACCAGGGACATGTCATTAAGCAGACAGAACATTAGCCACATTCCACAGTGACACTGCAATATACAAGAAATATCCCTCTGTACTCAAATCAAATTATTATCTTGCTGACACTAGGAAACCTCTGGTGAAGCACAGTAAAGTTTACTTTCGGAAGGAAATAATATGAACCTTAGACTTTCCTAGTTACTTCGAGCTGATGTCTTTTTTTAGGGCTTTTATGACAGGACATTTATTAGTATAGCAGAATACAGATAGTCTAATTGATGAGGTTTCCTCATGGTTTTAAACTACCCTTTTTAGAAACTCAGTTTGTCTTAAATTGGTCAAATTTGTACTTGGAAGATCAGAGTTCCTCATCCTTGAAGAGCAATCACATACTTTCTTATATAAGCATTAAAGAGCTATAAAAGCATAGCTGAAAGTTACTGTCTGTCTTACTGATGAAAGATGAAGGAAATATCCTTCATGGTTGAGGTAGCATTACAGTGTGCTTGCGTGCATGTATCTATTTTATTTTAACAATTACAGATTACCCATCTTAATGTTGTACATTTGATCATTTTTCAGGAAGCTTACATCTGTGTTTCCTAAGCTGCGGCAGGTGCCCCCCCAGAGTGTTCATAAGGGAGCAAGTAACAAGGACAGAGTGAAAGGTTGAGAGCTAACTAGCTTACAGAACTAGAATGAATGCAAGTCAATTCACAATGGTGCTTTACCCAGGCTGTTTGGGATGAAGAATGTGAGTAGTAGAGTTTACCTGAAAAGGACAGTACAAGCAAGACAGCATGGAGAGTTCTCACAAAGACAACTGTCATTAAAACTAAGCTTTCAGCAGTCTAAGGAACTGTTCAGTATTATAAAGCATTTATATGAACTCTGTTCCCTCATGAAATATTACCACTATATTTACTTTCACAGAGACAACTTAAATTTTTAGTGTGAGACGTTTAATCAATAAACAGAAAATTTGAGAAACACTGTATATATATAAGTTTCCATAAATAATCTTTGGTTTATGAAAAAACTCTTTACAGATACAGTTCACAACTAAAGAGTTTAACATTTAAAACATTTAACCAAACATGCTTTATACCCAAATAAAAACATAGTGAAGTCTCTTTCCTGAACTAGTTGAAATTATACATATTTACTAATTGCTGGCAAGGATTCCCAGTCCAATCCAGATTTAAGTCATACTTAAAAATCTCACTCAGCAAAAGCACAGCAACTTGAATCTTCCACTGATTTCATCATCACAAAAAGAGACATCACAAAAGAACACCTTGCAGAGTTCAGTAGGATTTTTTTATTTCAAAAAGTACCAGCAGTAACTTCAATAGCTTTATTTACTTATGTGCCAGATGAGATGTACGAGACGAAAAAAGCGTCACAGGAGTATGAAGGTTTGCATAAAATGTATTTACTAATCAATAAACCAAAAGACAATACAAATTAACGTGTAGAGCAAAGAATTTCCCACTGTACTAGTGTGACTGTAATCCATCTGGGCTATTTATTGCATTACCTTTTGAACATTGTATCTAATTAAAGATACCTAGATACTATGCTGTTCGTTATTATACTGTCTTTAAATGAAGTACAGAAAGAAGGTAGTAAAAACAGTAGGGAAGGAAGGTAGTAAAACACAAAATTTCACATAAGAAGTGAAATAGGGTTTCAGAAAAGTGTGGGGTTTATTACAGCTTTGCCATTGTATTAATGGATGACAAGTGTTCAGATCCAAAGGTAAGCACACAGTTCCTTGAGATTGCAATGCTACTAAGGTTCTCAAAATGAGTCTGTGGATCTGAGCCATGGTTCAAAAAGAAAATTTTCCCAGTAGAGAAGCTATTCTTTTGAATTCATTATTTCGTACATGGTTGAAGGCGTGTTCTCATGAAGATTGAAATCTAAGCATATTAAAAACTTAGAAGTTCTTGTAGTGTTAGCCATACATAAGCTGCAAAAGTTCAGTTTTCCATACCATTGCAGTACAAACCTTTGGCAAGCTAGTCAGTCTAAACAGGTGGAAAGTACCAACAACCCAGCTGCTCATAGAAAGCTCCTGAAGCTTACAGAAAGATTTACCAGTTAAAAGTGAGGGAGAACTGGACGGTTTTGAAAGGGCACAAACATATCACCATACAAAGATTTTAAGAACAATTCACTTGTATGTGTGTAACAAAGAATATTGTTTCTATGGGGTCTTGTCAATATGAGCTTTTGAGGGGGTTGTTATTGTGGAGATGCTTCATTTGTTGAGCACGTATATGCTACATGAGCAGACAATGTGCACTCGCAACCTAGAAGGCCAACTGTATCCCGGGCTGCATCAAAAGAAGTGTTGCCAGCAGGTCGAGGGAGGTGATTCTGCCCCTCTGCTCTGCTGTCATGAGACCGCAGCTGGAGTACTGCGTCCAGCTCTGGAGCCTCCAGCATAGGAAAGACATGGGCCTGCTGGAGAGGGTCCAGGGGAGGGCCACAAAGATGATCAGAGCACCGGAGCACCTCTCCTATGAGGACAGGCTGAGAGAGTTGGGGTTGTTCAGCCTGGAGAAGAGAAGGCTCTGGGTTGACCTTATAGCAGCTTCCCAGTATTCTCAAGGGGGCCTACAGGAAAGCTGGAGAGGGACTTTTTACAAGGGCATGTAGTGATAGGACAAGGGGTAATGGCTTTAAACTGGAAGAGGGTAGATTTAGAATAGATATTAGGAAGAAATTTTTCACCATGAGGGTGGTGAGGCACTGGAACAGGTTGCCCAGGGAAGCTGTGGAGGCCCCATCCCTGGAAGTGTTCAAGGCCAGGCTGGATGGGGCTTTGAGCAATCTGGTCTAGGGGGAGGTGTCCCTGCCCACGGCAGTGGGGTTGGAACTCAAAGATCTTTAGAGTCCCTTCCAACATAAACCATTCTATGATTCTATATTGATCATGCTCTTTATGGTACTTTGAGGTATTGCTTTAGATTTCAAAGGATGCAGTCTTTCCTTGGGAAGATTTTCTTTACTCCAGGGTTGCCCCAAATGAAAATTGCTTTCTTAATCCTTTGTGGAAAAGCACAACATCACTCTAAGGCTTTACTATGTACTATAGTAAACATTGGAGAAATCATTCTATTCCTATTCATGTTGGAGGTAATTTGGCAATTAGATTTTTTAGAAGAAACTTGAGATACCTTCAATTTACCTTTGTCAGTCACCTTAAAGAAGAAATATGTAGGAAGTATGGGAAGAAAATCTTGAAGGAAATAAACACACAAAGAATTACTCACTCTGATTTATGTAAATGAATGAAGGATAATACTACTACCTTTGATGAGACTATTCTGTTATCTGGAAATCTCTGTGGAATGTATGCTTCAGTGCCTGGAGGTGGTTCACGATGCCCAACATAAATAGTCCGACTGTCCACCCAATTCTCTTCTCCAGCACACTATGGGGGAAAAATAGACATCACGTCAGTTCACTCAGTATTTCTGCAGTAAGATTAGCCACACACTGAATTAACTAATCATGTGTCTGATCATCAACACATACATAGGCATCAGTATGTAACCCCTCAGACTTCTCTGTATAATCTCAAAACCGTAAAATACATAAAACTAAGTCAATTGTCAAAACTCTGCCTTAATCACACTGCACTTTCCCTTAAGACAATAAAAGGGAATCCATGAAAATTACTGTTCTGACTTTTTAGTTTTATAACTGAAAGAAGAACAATGGCTTAAGCTTCTCTCAGTCAAATGCGATATTTAGTAAGTGCTTGTGTAGTTGCTACTGATTTTACCACTGAAAAAATCAGTGGTAATTAAAATGTTTATATATGACAAGTACCTCTCATTTTTAAGACCAGCCAGCCATAACTTGGTACTTTATTTGCAGCAAAGTGAAACTCTGTTCTCTGAAATACTAGCAATAACGATTTCCCCAGACACAAACAAGCTTAGGGACTCTAAACATTGCCAGGAAAAGATCTCAGCTGGTCAACTCAGATCCCTTCTTGCTCTTTAATGAAAGCTGTGTCTGCAAGTAGAAAAAAAAGTAGGTGAGCCAAAGTAAAATGTTCATATATTCCCATCATGAAACTCCACCACACCTGCAACTTGTCCAAAATTAGCACTTCTACGCTTTCAATTCACTGTAAAAAAAAAGTAGAAATCACTATAGAAAAGTATTTACATTAAACCAAAACAATCAACTTATTATTTAGAAGTTGGGGGTTTATAGGGACTTGGATTACAAAATGCTCATCCCTTAGTCTACAGTCTTACCAGTTCCCATCTGCCATAGGAAAAATATTTCTCAAGTACAGAATACATTCCTAATACTTTGTCCTACACAGAGAATCCCAGGCATCAGCTCTTTTAACATAATTATTAGGTCAAGTCTGGAGTAGTTTAAATATTTAAATATGTAATCAATTTTAACTCAAAAACTTTGTTTTATGTTGTAATGATGCATTTACATATACTTCCTTCAAGCATATTAGAGGGAAGCTTCTTTTCTACATCTTCAACAGCTAAATCTATTTAGTATATTTAATATGTCCTGAAAGTGCTCCTGGGCACCGGCACTTGATTGTCTAAGGGTGAACTGTCAGACTACTACTTAGCAATCTAACACCAAGCAAGTACCAAACTGCTTCTGGTATTTAACACAATCAAAGCATCACTCCCCAAAGCAACTGGACATAGCTGTGCAGTTCTTGACAATAAGAGAGAGTTTAATTATATAGACATGGCATCTTTTCTAGCTAGTCTTGCTGTCAATAGTTCCAGGCCCATTTACTTTACTCATAAACTAAACTAAAATTTAGTTCTCAAAAATAAAATATTCACCCTAACATTTCCTTCTTCGGTTCATTTCTATATGATTATTTTACTGCCTTAAGTGCAACACATACACGAAGAACAAACTTTTGACATATATTATTGTTAAAATATATGTACAACATCTTGCAATACTCAAAATTTGGAGCAGTTAATCTTATAAAACAATTATCTATGTGATGTGCATGACTTCCTTGGGGGTGGGTGAGAACATCAAAAACACCGAAAGAAAACCTATTGGACTCAGACTATTAACTACAGAACAGCTGAGTAGTCATGAAGTAAAATGTAAAGCAGAGAGGCTTAAAGAACAGCAATTTCTGCTGTCCCAAACATTTATACTAGAACTAGTTAAAAAGGACCCTAAATCATTACTAGTTCTTGCACACTACAGAAAAATGGAGGTATGTTCAGAAGCTACCGAAAGCCAAAATTACAAAACTAGGCCTAAAACCAAAAATAAAGGTAAAACCAAAATTTTTCTTAGCCATTTTAATGTTATTTAATAGTCAATAATTTGATAGTCACTTAATTACACGAAGACAAGCTACTTACAAAGGAAGCAAAAGTGACAGCCATTCATAAGACACACCAATGGTGTAGTCACAGCTTATGCTAAACTCTGTAACTATCCCTGACTCAAGTAGGAGCGCACATACATTTCTCACACATCGGATCCTTCCAGTATGGATCTAAAATCAGGATACAGGTTAGTTTAAAAATTACACTGATCTTCCAGCCAGACAACTCCTCCCATACCACTGATTTGACTTGTCACAATTCAAAAAGCAAACTGGCATTCAACCCCCTTCTGAGGACCAGGTAGGATTCTTTCAGCAAGCCAAAATATTTTGGAAGGAAATAAAGCAATGATGGTTTTTCTATATTCCAACTTCCTTCTATGCCAAGAACAAAGTGTAATATCTTTTATCATTTTATTGGAACATGACACTTTTACTTGTCAGTGCACTTGAATGTACAATGCACACAAATGATTTACTGAGACTTGTGCAAAGTAATACTCCTAGAAATGCAAGAGAATGTGAGGTATTCCTAAGTAGCAGATTAAATTGCACAATGTTTATTAATTTTTCCATTAGGAAGGACATTCCAGAAATAAAAGCAACACAAAGATTATTCCTGATACAGTAAGTGCCTGAGTTCAGAGGCGATTGCATAAAGGGCTAATGGGAATTCAACACATGAATCTTTAAACACCACGCAGAAATCCCTCGGCTTCTCCTTTCCTCTACACAGGTCCAGCCTGACAATTTCTTATATTTATTATGAACCAATCTAAGACAGATTGGCAAGGATATTATTAGTTCAAAAAAAGCCTATTTTTTAATTTCACAGTATAAACTGATCTTTATCATAACTCAGTTAAAACAGTCCTCTGAAATTACTCATCAAGCTAGGAAGTACAAGAGACAGAGCTCTAAACAGCATTCTCCTGCACTACTACCAGTTTTTAAAGGTCTATTGGCCCTGGACCATTGTGTTAACACTAAGTAAAACAACTTAATGTCACAACCTGGAATTTGTATCCCTAAAGAAAGGCTCTATAAAATGTATTTCAAGCACGGGTATAAACTCAAGACAAACTCTTCTGTTAGCTTAATTGGATCTGTTTTTATCATGAATTAATAAATTCACCACAAAAATACAAAATCATATCTAATTATTTTTAGCTATCTGCTAGCACAAGACTTTTTTTCTTTTTTTGATATGTTAATAGAGAATCTAAAATAAATGCATATTACTAACCTAATTCAAAAACTTTAAAACCCCAAAACATTCACAGTCCAAGTATAAAAATTCAGCAGGGAAGAGTAAGGCTATGTTTTTCAGTGAGGTAAAAGTGCAATGCAAAAAGTAGCATGCATTATTCAGTGTGACCACAAGGAAACTCACTTGCATGAAGCAGAAAAAGATGCTTTTAGAAAAACAGCACTAGAAGTCAGGACACATGCCACAGAGAAATCAAAACACACCAAGTGTCTGGTAATGCTAACCTACAAAGCCAAACGCATTGATCCAACAAATCTTTTAATGTTCAGGTATTGCACGCGAGAGATCATTTACAGAATGACACTAAGGTAACTGAAAAAAAGCAATCCGATGCTGCTGCCAGAATAATGAACTACAGTGACTTTTTTTTAAGTTCTATTACTTAAGCCCATTAAGGATATGTCCAAGAAACCATAAATAAACCTTAGCATTATCTGCTTCTATTTATAGTATAAAGCTCAATGTACTGAGACCTAGTTTCATTGGCACATCAATGAAGAAGCATTACTTAGCTTTTAGTCTTTCAAGCAGGGTCAGCAATACAGAGAGTAAAGACCAGCAAAAGACTAAGTCACCTTTACATAACGCTATATATAGCCAGTTAACAGGATTATACCGTAATGCATGTACGAGCTCAAATGCTCAATGCAGCTTATTTTTCTGATTTAAGAAAATCAAACTTAAAAGTTAGCAGAGTAGCAAGCTAGTTTATTTAAATTTAAATAAAAATGTTTTATCTGAAAAGACAAGGGGGTTAGTATTCAAGAGGTGACAGTGGTAGCTCCTGGCAAAGTAGCTGACCTTAAAAGATTCCAAGTATTTTTAGTGAAGAGATTTGACTTATGGTTTGGAAATCAATGGAAACACTGAATGCCATTTCATGAACTAGCATGAACTTGAACTAGCAATTTGGGCATGATAAGTAGCAACAATCTTTGTTTCAAAAATATATTCTCTCTCCAAATAACATAAACATAAACCCTACTAAAATAAGTTAATACTCGTTAAGTACAGCTGAAAACTCAGCTAAAAACTGCCCTGGCCAGACTGTAAGTACAGTTTGTTGACCAATATTCTCTTCTACTTTTTTGATAAATGCTTTCTTAGAAAGAGTCATAAATGGACAGTACACTCTAACCACAGATTTGACAGCAACGAATTCTCAGCATCAGCTACAGCCTTGTTCACCCGGGCTGTAACTCAAGTTCTTTCACACAGAAATACTTTACACTTGTAGAGGCATACTTTGGCAACAGCCTGGTGTTTCAATAAAACACTACTATTTGATCTCAATAAACCAATTAGCACTGTTAAAATTGCACACCAAACACATGGCTGCTCAATCACTTTGGAGTTTTAGGATAACAGATACTGACAAGCTATTATCACTCAAAATCTGCTTGAAGAACTGATGGTGCACAGTGTGAAAAAACTTTCGCATGTAGAATATTTTGCTCATATCTAATTGGATATGTTACAACAGCTCTGCACTAAAAAATGCCTTCAGTTTCTGATTTTTCATTTGATGGAGAGAAACAACTTCAGTATCTCAGAAAGCTACAATTCACTAAAGTAGAAAAAAAGGAACTAATTTTCCTTTCTAATATCTTAAGCAAACTGTCTTCTTTATTTATCGTACACTATTTATCAAACCATGAGATCATACAATCTCATCTTTGCCTTCACTTGTCAAATGTACTGAGTACCTGTTCTTCTACACTTACTCAGCACCATTCTGTATGTAAATGTGCAGCCTTCTCCCTGTGCAAACACTGGCACAGTGTGCACATTTTTACCTAACCTTTCCAAATCCAATCAAATCCACTGTCCTTTTAAAGATAGATCTGATCTATAACCATAAAAAGCAGAATCTCTCTAAAGAAATAAAAAAAAATAATCTAAGTTTCCTGTATTTGCTAGCCAGTAAAACAGAGTAAAAATTGTAATAGCCCACTGCAAAAATCTCATGAATTTATGTGTATTTCTCTGCAGAGATACAGGGTGAAATTCTTGTCCACTTAAAGGATCTTAGTAAAATTTTAAATGTTATGCAAACTCACTAAGACCTATATAAACCACTTAAGATTTACATTTTGTTCACAGCATTATATCAGCCCTCCATATGAATGGCCCAAGCTCAGAATGAAAAGTATAACTTTAAAGCTGCTAAGACTGTTTTTAGATGAAATAATTCAAACATATAATTATCAGATAAATTTCCTGTCAGGTTTTATAATCTGAAAAAGGACTACCTCAATATTAGGTACCATAAACAGGAAGTAAAATATTTCATGTACCTATAAGCCATGTGTATATATGCCATTAGACCACTAATTTAATGGAATACCAAAATGCAGTACTTCAGAGGCAACCACAAAAAACACAACTATCTCCCAGAAACTCCTATGACTAATTAACTCATTTCCTATGGGACATACCACTGTCATGGGATCTGTTGCCTTATGTTGTTGCTACAGAATATTTACTACTGCATTTCTTTTCCGCAAATGCATTTTAAATTCTTGCATAGTGATTTTCATCAGAAATAACATTTGAAAATAAAACTCTCCCAATACAATTGCCTAATAAATCACACAATGTTGGACATAAGCATATGCAGAGGTAGAAGAAAGAGAAGATAATAAACATTCCTTGACTTCAAATAGGTTACTTTATTTATGAATCTCAGGTAAGGGATGTGATTAGAAGCAGACAGGTATATCTTAACTACAGAAAACAGTGCTAGGTCCACAAGTAAGTTTCCTGACCAAGCCATACTTAAACCATTTGAGGGATCCTGGTTTTCTGATCCTTCTTCTCCATCTCCTGCAAGGGTCTTGTGCATGCAGGCAGAAGGGGACACGGCTTCATAGCAACAAGCTGCATAAAGTTTTGTGAAATTGCTTGAAGTTGGAAAGAGAAAACGCAGAAACATGATGATGGAATCATGTAAAGTTCTGTAATCCAAAGCTATTTGAACAAACATTCTGACACAACATCAAATATTCTGTAAAATAATGAACATTTCTAAATGTGTACTTAATATAAATTTATCTCAGCCTTCTGGTTCATGCCTCCTTGAGCACTGTACTTAGAATAAAAGGCTTCTGAAGCTATCCTAATACAGTTATATTCCAATCCATGTCACATCAGTTTGCACAGGGACATTTAATACAGCACTTTGTAGTGAGTCCTATTCTCCTTACTGATTTCCTGTTTAGAGCACCACTTTTAATCGAATTCCACATACTCTGTACTCAAGTGACTGAATCATTTGACTTCACGGATGACAAAGCCAGTGATCTGTGTTCCTCATGAAGAGAGTTACAGTAATTCCTTTTTTCAAATACATAAAAACTAACCTAAGTTACTCAAGCAAGATTAAGATTTTCCATAAATGGTTAAACTCCAAATATTGCTGACATACCAGCCCTTTAGGTATAGCTTTTTGTGATGTTTCCGCTTTCTCTTAAAAAGAAAATATTTTATTTAGTTTCCCTGTTTATTTCCATGTAAAATAGCAATAAAGTGATACAGATAAAAGTCTCCTCTTCCTTTCACACGTGCAATCTTCAACCAATTTCAAAGAATCACTGGGATTATGGTAAAAAGGTAGATCTGTGAAATATGGGAGTTACTGGACAGCTGGAAAAATGCTTATGCTTCATTTTTCTTCCTTCCTCCCACTGTACTGGTTCTGACACATTTTCCTCCTTGCTGCCAGTGGGACAGAGAGACAGCGTGCCTCCTTGCATGCCTCCCCAGCCCCAGTCAAGAACTGGTACATGGAAATCCTTTCAAGAGTCACTTGCAATTAGAAAGGGAAATGAGAAAAACTATACTGCAAATAGAAGTGATAAGAGAAGCTAGAAAGTGTCACGTAAGACACATGACATTTGACAGCCTTAGCACTTAAATTAATTATAAATCAAGTTTATATCTCAAGTTTATATCTAAGTAGCTCCAGACCAACAGCTGAAATTAAGGATTGTAGAGAAAATTTACAGCTTCCTTAGGTGGTAACAAAAGCTGCAAAACAACAAGAGCAATTTTATTTCTTGCAAGGCAACTAAACACCACTAAGAGTTGCATCCAGTGCCAAACTCAGAGATAAAAAGAGTTGTACAGATACTTCAGAATGCAGGGGTGTTTGTTTTACTCACTTAGTTGCCAGGAAATACTTCTATTTCCAGTAATTCATCAAAAAACATTCTATAAAGATCAAAATTATCAGGTCAGAAAATTAATTGAAATTTTAAAAAATATTGTTTTTACAGATTCTAAAAAAAAACAGGAGGATGGAGGCAGGCAAGTAGCAGATTGTTTTCATTCATTCAGAAATAATAAAGACACAGATACACTATACTATTTGTTTTCTTTTATATGCAGATACTAAATGATTAAGAAAAATCAAGCAGAAATACCTGCTGTCAACCTTTCCAAACATACAAGTTAATGCACATGGAGACAACGTTCATTGGCAAGACTCACAGGATCAGATGCAACCAGAAATCGTTCCTAAGTGGTGTTCTTAGAGGAGCTTCAGGTTATTCAAAAGGGGACATATTCTAAAAAAAACCCTTTACATTTAGAGCAGTAAATTACTCTACCATCAGCCTTCACGTGGACATGATCAGAACTGTCTAGAGACACAACACCTTCTACAAGGATTTTTGCAAACAGCGAAACTAACATTAAATTTATTTGCTTGTATTCTGTTCAGTCTCAAAAGTGCTGCTCTTCTTTAAGCAAGCACTAAAACCTATATTTTCACTATACCTACCCTACCTGCAACATAGTGGCAGTCTTTCTACACCCTCAGGCCAAAATCATGCTATAACTACACACAAATGAAAAAAGCAATGGTAAGAGTCAAATTTCTGGCCTGGATTCCAGAACAAAGACAATTATGCTTCCTTACACTTAGTATGAGGGCTGTCAAAAGGTCTCATCTATTTTAGCCAGTTTCTAAATTGTTCAGGTGAGCTATGGACAAAAAAATATAGTTAACTTTCACTCTGCACACTGACACACAGCTGAGCAGGAGACCTCTATTCTCACTTTCACTAGAGAAATATAATGCCATTTTCCCACCAAGAAAACATCTTTCTTCTTCCTTGTTATCCTCCATCATCAGGTTTAAAATCTATAACACAAGTTCACTGCAAGCAGTAAATACCCACTGTCCTAATAGTCAGTTCTTGTTAGAGTTTAAAAGCATTTTCATTCCTAAGTGGATACAGAGCTAGTGAAACTGATTCTGCCAGACAGAAGGTGGGGCTACTCTGTGGTATCATCATATTCTAACAAGTCTAACAATTCATAAAATGCTGGTCTTGCAGACCACTGAGTCAGTGGCCAAAGAACATCCAAATGTTGTTACATTAACTGTTCTATTCATAATAATCTAGGGCTTTAGTCCTTATGTATTTGTACTGGAGATTCACCAAAATATTTACTGTAAACTCATGTATAACTCTCTCTATCTTTACATACTTATCTATTTATACTTAGCTGATACAGAGCTATAGTTTCTTAAAGAACAGTGACTTACTATTTAACACCTTTTGGGTTTTTTTTTGCCATACAAAGACTAATTTAAAAAATAAGCTTCCCAGTGTATGTCTGTAGCTATGCTACCATACATACTTGAGGTCAGACTGCAACCTTCTCAGAAGCAAGTACCCCAAGAAAAATGAAAAACTATCACATGGCTGCCGCAGAAAGCGGTACAACTAATGTAGTTACTAGCTGTTAGTCTTCTACAATTATAAGGAAAAACCTAAATCCTCTGTAAAATTAGCAAGTGTCATGTTTTGAGAAATTTTCAAATTAAGATCTTGCTCACTTACTCCAGTCCCTAAATTATTCCCCCTGAGTAACACCAGACATAACTAGCCATAGAAGTAAACAAGTAAGGTAAAAATGACAAGTTTTCCCTGCATTACTGGGAAATTTATCAACAGCCTGAAAGCACTGGCATTAGTCAATATTAATAACTGACAATAAAATAGACAATATTAATAGTCAAATTTCTACTGTGAGTAATATTTTGCCATGTTCCCTGCAGTGTAACCAGCAAATTATATACCTCACTTTCTTTTTATATGTAATTGTTTGAGAGCTATTTAAAAAGTCACATTATAATCCCAGCATACGTATACTTCACCTTGAAGAAATCTTGTATTTATAGTTCAAAAATAACTTGGCTGTTCAGAATAACTGATTTATTATGTATCCTTAGGAGGTACCTAGCATTTTCCTTCATCTCCTCACTTTTTACACCAGCACCAAAACCCATGTTATGCAAATCCAGTTTTGTGAACACCAACACACAGACAAACACACACTTTGAGAGAAAGTACCCTAACTACAGATTGTTATAAAGGTTAATGAAACATTTATTTGGAGCTATTGGAAAGAGTTACTTTCAGACTTAAAACTCTTATATAATTACACAATAGTATTCCAGTACAGCTCTGGCACACTAAAGGAATATAAAATATTAACCTATTACTTCTTCCAACACTGCAAAGCAATCCTATATGTTCAAGTATTTGAGGGAAAAGGTCATGTACAGATTCAAGTAAGAGCTCACAAATTGCATTCTACAGTTTTACCTACTATCATACAGGTGTTGCTGATGAAATATTACATTCAATCCCCATGCATAATAGTGAAGATCTTTTAAATTTTCCAAAAGTAGCAGGCATCAGGAGCATACATCTGACTTCAGATAAAATCTATACTGATGAAAACCAAAGAGTTTTAAACTTACAAAATGGCATGAAGGACATTCATCACCTTTGGGTGTTCATGTCAGGAGCATGAGTAAGACTACTCATGATGCATAAAAAGCTTTATGACACCAATAACCACACGATTTTAGAATCCCTTTTGTTTTCACTGCACTTGATGAACCTGAATTCCATGAAGATTAAGTATTACTTGACAATTCCTTTGATGTAGTGAGCTTTTTAATACTTATTTTTACTCACAAAGAACAAGGATTTGCAACTGGACAATATGAAATACAATAAATATTTCACAACTTCTTACTTTTACAAACATCAAAAGATTTTCAAGAACAAACACTTCTACAGTAACCAGTCAAATATTTATAAGAAGTAAACTCTAACAGTATTTGCTACTATTTGTTGTATTTTAAAAGTTAGATATTCATACAAAATTATTATTTTGCATTACAGCTATTTGTCCTATATAGTCTCAGAAAAAAACTAAGCAACATTTAAAAAAATTAAATCACAACACAAAAAAAGAGAAACTAAGCTGACTAGCCAGCTGGAAGCTAGTGCCAGTTGCTATTGAAAAAAAAAAATCTAGAGTCTAGGACATATATTACACAAGTAATTAAATAGCAAACTTCAGAAATCAAAATAGCTAGTGCTTATTCATCAAAATTGTAAAAAGAAAAAACTGTAACTAAATTCTTTGGTAACTAAATTCAGAGAAACTCCAATACCTAACTAATCACTGAACAAGACAGTACACTGGAAATCAAGGACAAACTTTTGGCTTTTACCATCTTAAACAGTTTCAGTGAAGACTGGGCAAAGTTTAAACCAAAGTATCACTAAACTCAGAGGGAACTTCTCACAAAGGTGAGGAACATTTAAATAACACTTTTTTCCAACATACATTCAGTGTCTTGTAAGGTACTAGAAGTTGATCCACAGTGAGAGGCCATCCTGAGTAGACATTCCATATTTGTAAAATACTAATAAAAGCATTAATGATAGTGAGGAAATTCAAAGTAAGGTCAATATGGTATGCTCAACACATCTGAAGTCAAGCTCCAGTACACTCAGTACAGTGTCAATGAACATCTCTTGATCAAAAGTAGAGAAAGTACAAATGATTTTATTTTAGTAAAACCTGTAGCTACTTCCCACTTTAAAACGTAAATCACACGCTCCAGCATTTATCTGTAGCTCAGCAAGCAAGGTCCTAAATAATGCTATGAGACTGGTATCAGTGTAATTACAGAACACGGAGAACATGCTTTTAAAAGCTTTTGGTGCTCCATGTACCTCCTTTTATTTATATGTGGAAGAAGAAATGTCCACATCCCACTCTAAAGTATCACAACTATTCTGTGCCCTTCATGCAGGAAAACAAAGATATTAAAGAAAGATCTTTAGATCAAGTCTAGAATTGTACTGTACATTAACATTCATATATTCTGAGCTGCAGTGGTTTTGATAATAAAGGCAAAGGAGGTTATGTAGCTTTGTCTGGGATGAGACGATAAGTGTAATCTCAACCTCCACATGTCTGCCATTCAGTGATACAGAAAAGGTTAAACAACCTTTTGATGTTGTGGGTTTCTATTCAGCAGCAAAAGCATACATAAAAACCACAAGAGAAGTCACCTACTTTCCAGGCTTTGATTTACTGCTGTGATTTCTTTGATGTGGGGAGGGATGGAGGTGAGAAGTTACAATACATCACCCTCTAAAACCAACTTGTGATGGGACAGTCTTTTTGCCATAACACTCTCTCAGGGCTCTAGCAATCTAAAAAAGAAATTCCCACTTTTTTCCCTAGTCAAACATACCCCACAGCATTAACTCACATCTTTAACAAGTTGATGAACTACTCCCAAAAAGAACTGCTTCTCAGATTTATAAGGCTGATCCCTTCCCTTTGTCAACAATAAGCAAACAAAAAAATAAGAAAAAAAATCCAAATACATTTTCTTCTCCATAGAAGAACACAAAGGAAACCAACATTAGCCAAGAGTAGCTTACAGAAGGCTGACAGTCTCACATACCCCAGATATTGGGAACCCCTACCATAAACAAACTCCCAGTACAAAGTACATGCTGGCAGGAAACACCTTTATCTAGCACACTTGAAAAAGCATATATGTACTTAAGGACATCACAGGCCTCACGGGCCTTTCAAGAACCAAGTCAAGAGTATCAGGCTTGTGTATAGCCTCTACAACAGACTATTTTAGGAAAAAAAAAAAATAAAATTCATCTTTAAATAGAAGGAGGATACCTGAAACATGTTACTTCAGCTGAACAATTATAAAAAAAAAAAATTTAAACCAGAATCATCAGGATTATCTATTTTAGTCTGCTGTGTATGACAGGCTAAAGAACCTACAAACTGAAACAGCTAGGTAATCATAAAAAAGGGAAAATATGTAATATTTTTTCCTTTTGCAACACTTTGGTGCATGTAAAATGTATACATGTACTTAAGAAATGGAGTTATTACAACAGCAAAGAACATATTTTTAATAGATTGTTTCCTTTTTAGTGTTACCTTTTTGAAAACAATCCAATAGACAGATTTTCTTTTTAAAGATTTAGTTTTTATCCTCAATAAATCTCATCTATTCCCAGAAAACAGTGTGCCCCCATCTGTCTCTTCCTGTTTGACGAGGAATTTCTGGAACCAGTCCAAGGAAGAAAAAAAAAAACCTGCAAATCCTCAGTTGCTGCAAAATTGGGTTAGGAAGAGCAATGAGGAACTTTGAACTAGTTTGTCCCGCTGTTTTTTTGGTGTTTTTTTTTTTTTTTTTTTGTTGGTTGGTTTTTTTTACATCCCTATGTCTGCAAAACAAATGAAGTCCAAATTGAATATCCAATACTCTTACTACACCATAACATATTTTCCAAATAAGCAATAGTTGGAATATACATGACCATAACAATTCTGTACTTTGATTCATACACTTCCTTATTCACAGATCTTAAATGATTACAGATTTATTGAGTAATATGATCTGACATCAAAGTTCAATCAAACTGTAAAGCTGTCCATGTTCTGAGAAGAGGTTTGGACTAAACAACTTCCACAGATAAGTTTAGTTGGTTGCATAAACTGCCAAACGAATGCCAAGAATTCAGTAATTTTAGGAGATGTAATTTTATGCTATGTCTAATACCAGCTAACATGAGTTTCTCTCTACCAGGCCAATTTCAGTAACAACTGTGTTTGTAAACACAAGCCTGAGTATTTGAGACATTTATTCTATCAGGTAACTTTTTACCTTAAGCCTTTAAGAACATTGAAAGCCAAAGCCAAAACCCAAATCAAGTTAGAAATGATTGGTTTAGACTCAATTTTTTGTTCTCCCCCAAAAGCAGTAAAACAACAGTATTCTACAAATCCTACTTCAGCTGTATCACAATTATACATTCATAATGAATGAGACATGTTTGGCTCCTGCAGAAAAGCATATTACCAGTTTCATAAAATCTGTGTTTCCAAATGGTTTTAACAACGTGCTGCACACTTTGGGACACGTATCCTACAGGCAGGATCAGCTGTCTTGCAGGTGGAGATGATGGGACAAGATACCAAAATTATAGTGCCAAAAATAAAACTTCAGGAGATAGCCCAAGGAGTATTAATACAAATGATATAACTAATCCTGGGCATTGCCCTGGTTGGTAGTACAATGTCTTACTGGAGTTATTTCTGTCTACTTCCTAATACTTTCCTCCTTTCCCCCCCGCCCCCGGAAGATGATTTAACCCACAAATAACAGATAATTTCAGGAGGAGAAAGTCACTTACTTTTGCCTTCTAGAAACAATTACTCTTCCTTGGGTTTAGGAAGCATTCTATTGGACAATTCCTTGGAAATAAAATACAAACTCATTCAATAAAAGCAGATGGGAACACCAGGCGCAGATTCTAACTTGAATTTTCTTAGGAGGCATAGTATAAAAAAAAAAAACAAAACACGAAACTCAGCATTTTGTCTTATAAATATGCAGCTATGACTAAAACTAAGGAAAGCAGAAGATACTTTCACACTTATTTTATTTTTTTAGAATATGACTGAATCTGAGGCCTTGCCATAGCAGCAGCATCAGTGACCATATCCAACAACCGTGTCCCTGGAACTGGACAGCTGCTGTAAGTCTAGTGCAGAGAAAGATCATGAGTCTACCAGTTATCCTATTAATTTTTTTAGTACACTTGGCTCCTAAGGGGTCAATTATACATTACAAGTTGAATTCAAATGGAGTATGTATTCTGATTGTAAGAGATAATTACTTACTTTGTTTCTTAATGTAAGTTGATTATGCGCTTATGCAAGAGGCTATCAGGTGGCAGCTGGAATGTTTTACTTGAGGTGAGCCACTGCCTCTAGTCAATGGGGCACTGTGAGGTAGAGATGGTACTGGATTTCCTTCTAATGGTAGGTTAAGTCATGTTCATACCAGTTTGACAAGTTCTGGCACATACAAGGAATGAGAATATTCTGTGGCAAGTTCTATCACAAGTGAGTTAAATGTGCTACTGTTTTGAATTAAAAAGAAACCTTATAAATCTTAAGGAGATGTATGACGGACAATATTCAAATAGTCAAGAATGTCAGGGTTTGTGCGGTTTTAGTTTGATTCCCCCCATCCCCCCCCACCGCAGTAAGGATGTAAGTAACATTACAGAAGGAAGAAAATTGACTTCAGTTGCAAACTTCTGGAAACAACACCTCCAGATGCTTTTACGAGGACACTGACAGAAGCCTGTAGGGTAAATTTTTACATTTACAAAAAGAGTAATAGGAAAGTATAGAAACTATGCCAAGATGTATTTGCACTTAACATAAATCCTTCCAAATTAAAAGTGTTAAAGACCTATCAGAGGACTATACCTCTAAGTAATCATAATACACTATAAAAACGCTTTCTGGAGACAAGTCCAGGACAGATTTTGTTTGCATGCACATGCACGCACACACACACATATCATACACATACACAGCATCCTCTCTTGACTCACTGTACCTTTGAAATAGTTAAAATACTAACCATCAAAGAAGAAACATGATTTCACTTGTTAAATAATCTGTATTAGAACCTCTATTTTCCCTCCCATATACGCTATAAAAAGACTATAAAATGAAGCCTTAGCACTAGATACAAGCAAAGGGAAGAAATACAAAATAAACCGCATGCTTTCACTTACTCCAGTGTCACAGTTGAAAGACCGTGAAAAGAAAGGTTTGCTATGTACCATATATAAGTTACATTGACCTTGTGGCCCTGTAAAAACTGTAGTATTTTTCTTTGAAAGCTGCTTAGATTTCTAGAATAGTAACTATTCTTGTAAGTTACTTTGCTGCAAATCTGCAAATTTAGTATCAAAATCAGCTGGTTTAGAAAACATCTAAGTTTCAAGTACTTGTGAAATAACTAATGTTTCACTCAGTATCAACAAACAATAAAAATAGCATTTCTCTACAACGGTGTTCTTTATGCCCAACTGATGAAGCTGCTTGCTTCAAATCTATTGAAAGTACACAAAGGGTGCATGGCAGAAAAAAACCACATATCACCCTCAGAAAGAACTCTTCTGCATTTGCTCAGGGAGCTGAAATATGATGAACTTAAAGAGCTTTCTCTTCATGTGTGAGCACAAAGGGAAGCGAGCTATGCAATGGAGATGGAAGGAACAAGGTATCACGAAGCACCTCAGGCTGGAAAACTTATATCATCTAACATACACATGCCTTTCAATTAATGCTCAGGCAAGTATTTTTCCCTCCCCTTGTTATCATTTTAAATTACATGCTGCTGACCATTTTAAGGATCTCCATACTTCAATAGTAGCAGATTTAATACCAGGTAACAATTGTATTCTAAATTACTCTTTGAAGAAGGGGTTGGTGATGGAAGCAGGAGATTAAATAAGTAATTTGATCAACAAATTATTTCAGGATACTTAAATTGTTAAAAAAAATTCATTGCTAACTGATTTTCAGCAAACTGGATAAATCACCCAGGAAGTCCAAGTTTGTACTCTGACATCACTAATTTTACTTTCAAGTTAATGGAAGCTATATCAATATAATAGATTCTGCAACAAAAGCACATTTTATGGTTTTTTTTTGTTGTGCTTTTTTTTTTTTTTTTAACGAAAAATTAGTTACTCCATCACATAGGAAAAAAATCAAAAGTACAGAAACAGAAGAAGGAGAAGAATATAAACTTGAACAGCTGGCATGACAAACTAAAGTTTATTGGCTCAGCAGACTGAAGTACCTTCAAGGACAAAATTATTTTATATCAAAGCCATTTTGAATAGACAATAAGCATATAAATAGTAAATTTTATCATTTAAACTCAAAATAAATTTTGAATAGTAAACATATAAACAGTTTACCATCTTAAAAGCAAAAATGTTATTAAGACTGATTTTAACTTAAGGTATTCCAAGCTCATATTATAATACCTTAATACAGAACACTCAGATAATACTCATATCTGTATTCAAAGATGGCATGTGAATTTTACTAGTGTCATAACTGTGAAGCTACTTGCTCTAGGTTATCCATTATGCAGAATGTACACTGCCTCAGCAGCCTGTGGTTCCATGGAATGAAATATTAGTTTTTATGTTTCTCTCAATTTAATCAGTGTAAGGTAATCCTCCTAATGTTCAGATGCTATCTTTGGCTTTTTATTGCCCTCTCTCCAACATTTAAACAGATTTCTTACAATGCAGATATCAGCAAAAGGAACAAATAGCATACCAGTTTCATTCTTAATGGTATAGAAATCTGCTTACTCCTAATGTTTCCATTTTAATGTTACATACTTATTGGAGGTAAGTGAAATATTATTTATAAATCCTTTTGTGCTTTGTTTATACATCTGCACAGATATGAAACTGGACAGATGGGAAAGGATTTTCCTCAAATGTGAGGCTAGCTGGAAACCTTATGAGTAAAAAACAAAGCAAAAGCAAATTCCATCTGTTAATAAATATTTTTGTTTCAAGATGAAACTGAGCATTTTTTCCCCTTTTAATCCCTCACCTTAACATCAACCTCCTTATCGACATCTCCACTCTGAAAGTCTAGGCATTTCTAAATATTGTAGAGATTAATACAGAATTTCATTTGCCAAATATTCAATAGTTAGGAATACTCTCATGACAAATACATAGTTTTGTCTCAATGTCTTGTGAGGTACGCAGTATTGTTGTACCTCAGGTACACCTGAAAGAGAAAAGGACACAGAGAGGCCACCCATGCTGGTGAGCTTTGCAAGCTCTCCGGTTCAAAGAAAGGGAAATACCTACACTGCATCCTTTTTCCTAATTTATTCACGATGGGATTTGCTAAGCAAACTGAACTGAAGACTGACTGGTGAAAGAAGTGAAGAGCCAGCAAGAAGAGGGTTATCTATGAAGGGGTTAGACCTACTTAATAGGGGCAGGAAAAAAAAAAATACATGTCCCTGGGAAAAATCCTAAAGCTGATAAAAGATTTGCTGTCTGGAACAGCAACTCCGCAACTGCTGTCTCTTGTACGTACAATAGAAAGAAATAATTCTAGATGATAAGAACTGTCAAAAAGGAAACAAAACAACCCACACCAAACAAAAAGGCAGAGAGCCCACAGAGGTCAAAGGGCTTTGGAGAACAAGTAACATGCTAAGGCACTGACCAGAGGATGTGCCACAGTGTAAGCCCACCTCGGCATCAGCCTCCAGGGATGCAGGCGCGTGGAAGACAGCAGCCACTCGCCATGGCTGTCCTGGGCTGGCCACCAGGGTGCCTCAGAGCCTTCCAGAAAGCCCTGTCTGTTAGAGCCTGGTTTTAACACAAGAAGAAAGCCAACACTTGGCTGTAAATTTAACACAAGGCTCCCAAAATGGCAGGAAAGGCACCAGGAGAAGGGACAGAGAGGCAGCTGAGCTAGATGTGCTGTGGGGAAGGAGGCAGAGAGCACATGGTTGCTGCTGGGCCCTGTGCAGGGAGGGTCCCAAGAGACACGGCAGCACCCCAGGGCACGCACTCCCCAAAAAACAAAGGTGCACGTAGACAATGCTGATGTGGTTTGCTCTTAGGTGGCTGCAAAGGCCCTGCTGTAAGACAAAGAAACCGTCAGAGTAAATGAGAACGGTAAATTCCACCTTTAGAAATCTGCACACTTTTTTTCTTTTTCTAAGCATTCAGGTTTCACTGACAGATGTGTTTTTAATGCGTACCCATCAGGATGAAGGAATTGGGTTCATATGTTACTCAGTTTCCTGATGTTAAAAAAAAAAACAAACATGTATTTTTGAAGGTCTAGCAAAATCATGGAGTTCAACCTCTGCTGTACCCACCGAGCTTCCATCCTGTTTGACAGAGAGCACACACTACTGGAAATCTGGCCTGACACACAAAATGTAACATCACTACAACCAGACTACAAATGAGCACAGGAAATCGGTAAAATGGTTCTGAATCTCTGGGACCACAACAGATGCTATTGCTGTACAGTGTCAAAAAGCTATGACTTTGCAGAGTCTGCTGAAAGCCTGCCTCAACCCTGCTACAGGTGATCTCACCCCCATTTGGCAGCCCCGGGCCAAGTAACAGCCCCCATTGCCTCACACACCTGACAAATGCCAGCGTACAGGCACGCTCATTTTATAAAGCCTCTTTCTCTCAGGGAAAAAATGGACACAGGAAAACTACATCTTCAGTAGAAAACTGCTGGCACATGCTAGAATTCTCACCTGTAACAGTACATCAGCCACCTGAGTGCCTTTCTGTAGCTAATGACCACATGGTAGCCATGGCCATCACCACCAAAAGTTCGAGCAATACACAAAAAAATTGCTTATTTCACACCTTCTAAAATGAAGATTACCATCAGCTAAGAAAGCTTCTTAGCCAGGTCTCCATAAGATGCTGTGACAGCAAACAAAGAATTTCTACAAAAAATATAGCAACCGAGATCCATGAATTTCAAACTTTATTTACAGGCATGGAGATAGGAAAGTCATCTACCTGAGAAGGTCCCATCTAGTGAAGTACAAAAGTCAAGGAGACGACCTTTGCAAAAAATACTGTTTTTGCACTGAGGATGCCGTTTTGTGGAATGATAGTTGCAACAACCCCTTCATGTTGAGAGACACTGCAAAGCTTCTTCCCCTTTGCTATTCTGGGCTTCTGAAGACACAGATATTTTCCCTTGCTGTAGAGAATATGTTTTCCCCCTCCTACCTTGTATATAAATGTAAGTATTATTTGAAAAAAAAAAATCAGGCACATCTTAGCAGTAAATGATAGGTTTACTATTTTCAGTTCTAAGCTTTCTAAATACTGTGAATCAGTTCACACCACTGAATCAGTTAAACTATAAATACTGTAGCAGATAACAGGAAACAATGCAGTCCCTCCAGCATCTGAAAGAAGCGATGCCAATACTAGATGTCGCACTGATTTCATCACTTCATTTCACATGGTAAACATGAGAAAAAAAAAAAATCAGTAACTACTACTCTTGGAAAGTCCTTTCCTTTGAGCAAAATCACAGTTAAGTCAATTGACAACTGGACAATTTGGTTTCTGATTTTAAAACACCACCTTCTACCTGTGTTCGTGGTCTTTTAAAACACATTTACACTGTTCTTTGAGTACCAGTACAAAAGACAAAGGTAATGTAATTACCACAAGCTAATGAACTCCCTAAATTAAAGTTTGAAGGTCTTCTGATACTGTATTTTTCTTTGAAGTACCATATATCTAACTGTGGATAGTATCTTTGATCATCTTGCAAAAAACTTACATCTCTCCTATTTCATATAGAGCCAACATTTAGCCAGGTTTCTGGTTTGGTCTCTCCAACCTTAGTTAAGTTGCTCCAGTGTCTCTGAAATGATCACACACCAAAAGATCTAAGAACACTCTTATTCTTTTGAAATCTCTCCAAAAAGGCTATTCCTCTTTTATTGCTAGCTTGTCATTATTGGTTGGTGCCATTTCCTTCAAAAATAAGTAGCACTAAAACCTATCGATTTGAGAAGTTCCGCTCCAGGGAGCTCACATTAAATTCAGAAAAATGATGAAATTTATTGGATTGTCCCATCACCTTAGTTCAAAAATTCTCTAGGTTACAGAACATGGCTAGGCTAAGAAAAGACATTACCTTGGTGATTCCTTAGAATTAATAAATGAGAAGGCCCATATTAAACGCTCTTCCTTCAAGTCACAGCAAGTAATAGGAATCAATACACGTCAAATCTATAACTTTTATTTTTTTTCCCATTCTCTTGTAGTGAAATAAAAGAACAGATCACAACTTTTGCAAGTTAGCTCTAATTACAACAATTACTTCCAGTGATGCAAATAAGATGAATCTAAAGTTACATGAGGCTGGTTTAAAGATATTACTACTTGTCCAAAGCCCAAAATTGAAAAAAATGACTAGCAGATGTCCATTTGGGGACATTTTTAAACTCACACCCTCTCCATACATTTTCCTTGCTCAGGCCTTCTAGAAACGTTCAAAGCTTTCTCTTTAGACATCCCTAGATGGACATTCAAATACCAATACACTAAGATTATAAGTCAGCACTGTGTCTTCTAGGCCAAATATGATAACATAAAGGCTTTTCCACAGACAAGCTCCCTGTTGCTGCTTCTTCCCTTCAGAGAAATGGAAGAGATAAAAGCACTAAAAGGGTCAGTTTGCTTAGAATTACACTAATACCCAAGGTAAGATTTTACAGGTGTTTTCTACAGATCATTTAAACACCAATACTATCTCTGAGTTTTAGTAATTACTGTGACTTGGACAAACACATGATACCCTTTTTGCCCTAGGAAAAAACTCACCAATTTCATCATTACTTACATTTGGCCAAATGTACTTTCCTGTGTCTCTTCCATTACCAGACAAACCCAAGAACCAACACTGCATATCCAGTTTCTGTTAAAGACTGCCTATAATAACCACATCAGCCTGGCATTTAAAACAAAAAAATAACTTTGTCAGCTCAGCCTGTTACATAGGTTTCCTTAGCTACATCCAATATAAAACCAAACAGCCAACTAAAGAGAAATTAAAAGTCAAAACAACACAGAAAAAGAACTATACATGCTGAGCAAGCAAACGTTACAGCAGGATCTAAAGGTTCCCTAGCTTAGGCTCTACAGAATTAAAGTGGATCAGTTTCCAAGGTCAGAGGACCTTCAGTATCCAACCTCCAAGCACAAACAGAACTCCACCAGAAAACAGGAAAGGAGATTGTGTCTGGGTAAAAGGTTATTTGGCCACAGATTCTTACAAAAACACAGCTAGCCTTACAAATTCAGCAGATTGTCAGCCTTTGCCAAAACAAGTACTATGCTGTCACACAAATCCTCTCTGCTCAGTGACTTCATTTCTACTTAAGGTTTTGAAGGTTCTGAAGCATGTTAGGCATGAGAACATAAACATATTTGAAGTTGACAAAACGTAGGTAACTTTCTACATGACACAAGAATAAAGACCTACCATACACAGATGGAAGGACATGTTAGTTCATGCTTCCATAAGGTTCTTGTATTCGGCTTGTTACGATAAACCCAGAAAAAACAACAAAGAAACACCCAGAACACAAGTAGCCTCAAGCACTGATAAAGCACTTTGGTCTTCTGAAGGTCCTCACACTTATCAGCATCACTTCTATCTTCTATTAGGGATGTGTATACCACTGGATAAAATTAAATCTGACGTTCTTCACTGAGAATTACTGTAAAGCCAGTCAATGACACAATATTAATTCTCATTCCTTACTGGACCAGAGGCCATCAGAATAACCTGCCTATGTAATGTCATTTCCACAAATCAAATCAGCATAGACAGCTTTCCACTGCACATCACCAAAGGCATAAAACAAGCAATGTAACAGATATGATTTTTATGCCATATCATATTTAAGTCTATAAGCTGAAGAGACAGAAATCGAGTAATTTTAGGATGAACAGTGACTTAGCAACTACTTTATCACCAAAATCTTCCTTCCATGTAAGAAGCATACCAATCAGCAGAAATACTTCACTCTTGAGGTCAGGTGTTTAAGAACTTCAGAAATCTTACACATCTCAATTCATTTATAAAGAATAAAAAAAAGACCACACAAACTTTTTTTCTCAATTCATTTTCTCTCCATAACACATGACCACTCCTAACTGTATCTATCTTCATTTAAACATGGCATGACCAAACAAACAAAAAAATTCTAGAAGAGTAAACTACTCAGTCTGCCTAACTTTACCTGGACTGATGGAAAGAAACTTGCACCTCAGACTTCTGGTTTGAACTCTTGTTATGTATTTGAATAGATTCCTCCCTCCCTCAACAGTTAAACTACTACCAAGTCTGAAGCAGCAAAGAAGATTTCATTCATAAACAAAAGTTTTTAAGTGTAGTAACTAATTTTCATATATATGATGATACTATAGAAAAAGCAATGTTCTTTCTCTGGCGGGCTTTGCCACCATCCCATGCAAATCCATCCTTCACTCGTAAGACTTCTTGTCCACATGACACTTCAGTCAGTTGCCTTATAGTTAAAAAGGCACAAGTCAAGTCCATGTCCCCTCTATTTCAAGGTACATGCAGTGCTATTTTATTGTGTATAGACTCTTTCCTAAATATTACTACATTTAAAATCAAAAGAATTCTTCTACCGCTTTACTCTATGTTAATACAAACAAAATAAAAATGCTTCATTACAGAACTATGCTGCCTTTACTTTTCTTCGGAAAGCAAAGCACTTGGAATTTCAAACTTCAGTTTCTGTGCTCTATTAGTAATTGCGTAAGAGATTAGAAGTTAACAATGCACCAACTGTTACAGATAATAAGACTTACTTGTTGGAACAAACAAGATATCAGCTAATGTTAATGCATAAACCCATAACAAACATTTGCAAGAGGAGAAAAAGCCATCTATCTGCAAAAACAAATCGCAAATAATGCAGGCTTTACTCTAGACATCAGAAAGGAAAACTTTTGATTTGGACCATCATATTAAGCATAGTGCTACGCAGTGTCAAGTTAAAAAAATATCAGGGTTTTAAGTTTCCTATACAGTTTCATTCCTAATTCTGTTCAAAGCAACACGATCTAAGCAGCTGTGGTGAGAATTATTGAGGATTATTCTAGAAGAAAAAGCTTTTATTAATAAAAACGGTTCCTCTTTCATGAAGGAAAAGTAAGCCATAGCATAAGCTGTTAAGTCACCCATACATAATACAATAAGCAGCATCCTCTTACGTAATGTGTCACTTGCTCAATCTTTAATATAGTTTAAATAGCCCTAACCTAGATACACGGCAAGGGAAATAAAGCATACAACACAACCTGAACAGAAAAACAGTTTCTTTTGTAAAACATACGAAAAGATCTCTGAACACTACTTGTAGTTTCATCTCTACATTTTTGTTCTCTCAAGGCTGCCATGCAAGAGATCTTTTTCCCTAAAGAGTACCAGGATTTTAATAAAACACTCTTCTGCTTTTCCACTGTTTATATTACTCATTTCAGTTATCAGAAGTTTCTTTCTATTGTCCTCCTCTTGTGAAAGCATTTTTCCACATCCATACTGATGAAAGGCTTCCACTGAGAAGTCAGTCGCACACTGGGTTCTTGCAACTAAGTGAGCTCATCCTGTTCTTTGCCGATATGCAACTATAACAAAAGACCAAAAAAATCTGACCATAAGAACAGTTTTACCTTGAGAATCTTTGCTTTAGAGATTAGAGTGAGTCAACATAAGAAAGCAACCTTTAGGATATCATTTAATAAGATGTAACAGAACCACAAGCTACATCCAAGGTCAGACCAGCACACTGCACTGTACCATGATGTGTTATTTTTCTGTCAGTCCTCAAAAAATGATTAGAAAAGCTGCATGAACTGTTTTGTTTGTATGGTTTTCTTCCTATTCCACAAATAGAGAATCTCAGGTCTGTTACCTTTTCTTCTGAATCAGAGCAAGAACAGACATACAGCTTATAGTCCTGCATTTTACTACAGCAAAACAAATGAAATTCAGAGTAGAACAACAAATCTGCTTTTTTGTGGAGAACTGTTCGATAATGAAAGCCTGGAAGCCATGATGTTTCTGGCAGATGCTCAGCATGGCAAGCACGCAGGCTGGCCAGCAAAACAAAGGCTACATCTATAGCTGTGGACTAAGCAAGGCTGGGGCCTGGGTGAAACGAGGATCATTCACACCATTATTCACAAATAGCAATGGAACTACTCTACAGAGTAGTGGTGAATTTTGATGAAAACACAAAGTTGGGCACCAAAAGAGGACTGGGGTAATTGTACTAGAACACCTTGAAAACTACAGTAAAAAAAAGGCAATAAAATTTAACTGTACAGAGTACAAGCTGAAGCACCTCTAAGAACTAACAGCAAGAGTAGTGGCTATAAACTGGCAGTTCATTAGCTGGGAGAGACCCAGAGGATGAGATGCTGCCTGTAGAGAAAGTACTGTACTGATGTCATTGTACTTGATGTCACAAGGCATAGGTGAGATCTGAAAAACGTTTATGCTTCTGGTCCTCCTTATTCAAAAAATATCAACTCAAACTAAACAGCAGGGCTATATTAATAACCAGAGAGCCTTTTTAATGAGAAGAAACTAACTATCTTGTTCTTGGAAAAATCTAAGAAACCTAGGAATCTAGAAATTTAAGTGTGAAAACAGGTGTGGTTGTCCTCTAAAATACACTGGAATAAGAAGAAATCAATACTAAGTAACAGTAAAAGTTTGGTTTATGAACAGATGTGTATAAATTGGGTGGTGAAACACTGGATAGATTGCTCAGAAAGGTGATAGATGCCCCATTCCTGGAAACATTCAAGGTCAGGTTGGATAGGGCTCTGAGGAACCTGATCTAGTTGAAGATGTCCCTGCTTATTGCAGGGGGGGTGGACTAGGTAACATTTAAAGGTCCCTTCCAACCCAAACCATTCTGTGACTCTAAATTGTCTGTAAATTTTGACTGGAAATGAAAAGAAGGCTTCCAAACAAAGTGAAGTATGGGAGGTTGAGTTTGGTTTGGGTGGGTTTGGGTTGGTTTTGTTTTTTTTTTTTTTTTGTGGGGGGGGGGGGGGGTGGTGG
>VZSZ01006764.1:19297-57755 GCA_013398815.1 Ibidorhyncha struthersii | reverse complement strand
ACCTCTTTCCAACAGGGAAAGGTTCTAACAGTTTTTAAGCTTCAACTTGATAAACTGATGACAAAAATGCCTGGAAGATTCACAAAAAAATGCTGGCTGTCTACAATATGAAACTTTTTTTTTTTGCTTTTATTCTTTCACATGATAAAGGCATCCAGGGGGGCAGGGGGATGGTACTGCTAATCATTCACTCACAGACACATGTCCTCTCACTGAGAATTTTTAAGCCACCACCAATCTGCATATTTTTTTTCACTGGAAAAATGTTAATCTCCTAAAATATTTTTCATTACAGAAACATATTCACTAGAAGTGATGACACTTTATTTTATGAAATGAGAGTCTATGGAGAGAATTTCAGAATACAGCTTAGAAGAAATCACTTGACACACATCTAATTCACTAGAAAATTTCTACCAAACCTAATATCCCAAATTGCTCATCTTGTCTATACTTAAAATGTTCTTCTACCCCAGCAAACTTTTTGCTCACAAACATGACTAGACAGATGACTACACCTATACATCTGTATTTATTGGATGTACCTATTGTGCAGTCAACAGAGCTGGCAATAAATCAGAATTGAAAACTAATGCACTCAAACAAATGCAAGCAGCTCAGACTTTGCTTATTTCAATTATCGAAGCCTAGCAGGCTGTTGCCTCAAAGCTGAAAAGCAGTACACCTACTTACATTCGCAGAACTATCTCAACACTATGAAGTAGTACAACCTTTTCTAATTGCTATGGAACAGCTTTGGATACCAAGAAAACCAGCAAAATACATTAAGAGAACAGCACAATCCCAGAATTTTCAAGTTTTCAAGCTGGAGAACAATAATGAGTTATTAAAATATCACTGGCTACCAGCAAGTATACTCCGTTTGTGATGAGGGACCCCACAGCTTAATCTAACCTTTTTATAGAAATGATTTTTAAGTTCCTGGACGAGTGGCAGTATTCAACTGAACAACAAAGCCCAGGGTTAAAAACAAGTGCAAGTGATAGAGCCTTTCTTTGCTTAAATAAAAACCTGTCCATAAGGTGCCAGTGGACTTCTGCCCAAGAAAACAGTGCCCAAGACTGGGAGTATCCCCATAGTATCATATGGGAATGACAGATGGTGTCAGAAGTTTCACAAACATCTTCCTGTAATTATACTTACATTGTAATTACATTAGTTTTGCAATAGGATTTCTACAGAACATTTTCAGGGATAAAAAGGTGACGAACTAGAAGCACCCTGAAAACAGTCATGACTATAAGGCAATCTGTTCTTCCCTCCCTATTCCCTGTTAGAGCACTCATAGCCTGCAACACAGATAAATGAAGGAACTTCTGTTCTTACTTCTGTATGATCAAGTCAACACTGTGTCATGGAGTCAGCACAGACAGAAAAAGCACTCATGCTGCTGACTATGCAGTTGCTGTCGCAATATACAGACAAGGAATGAGGGGCAATTCCATAGCAGTTTCTTCTGCCTCAGAAAGTGATGATGCCTCTTGGAGGACACATTTTGTGTGTGCTGTAGTCACTGAATTTAAGTGTAGCAGGTTAAGTTGGTGAAGGAAACCAGAGCAAAAAATGGCATACCTGTCTAAACTTGCTAAGCTATAGCTAATGGAAAGCTACCTACTTCAGCCTTGAAAAGACTACAGATAACATTTTGGGGGGTTGTCATATCAAAATTAGCACATTCAATCTCCCACAAGTCTCCACTATAGTAACGCTCAACCTGTAACAGGTATAACCAGTGGGCTTAAAATCAATAGCTGACTTCTAACAGTATTTGATTCGCAGGCCACCAAACCCTGGTCATCTAGTGGCAGCAGACAACAATAGCTAAAGTTTTAGTGCTCCCTAAACTTTTAACAGTTACCAAGTATAGTATTAACAGTATTACAGCTAGGCATCCTTGATAGCTGTCTAGGTATAGTGAGCTATGTACTGCAGGAATTAAACTGTGTTCAAAACTGAAAGGCAGACAACTCTTAGGTCATAGGAAATGAGTGGACAAAAGGGCCAGAAGATTAAGAAATGTGAGTTTACACTAAAGGATTACCTAACATGAGGTTGACTGTCTCTGCAAAGTGGCTGGGTCAGAACTTGCCCTGAAGTGTAAACAAGGGTTTACACTGTATCTTAACTGCACATACAAACACATGCATGTAAAGCACCCAAAACCCAGGCATAATACCAGTATGTATGACAAAGGGAGCTGGGAAGACAGTAAGAATACAGAGAAAGTTTACGCTGAGAACACAGCAATAAATATAAAAGTTATCTTTAAAAATTTCCACAAAAGCTTACTTAGTACTCAGCTGAGAAAGTTTACAAAACACTACCTAATTTTATTAGCATGGTTAAGCACTCTTCAGACATGACTATTCACCAGAAAGCACCAGAGAGAAGACTCTCTCTCTTCTGAAACAAGAAATTGAGGTGACATTCAAATCAAGCTTCAACAAAATATATTCTGAACAAAGAAAACAGGTTACCATGGGCACAGGAACAAAAGTACATCATGCGTAGATGAGCCAAATGAATTAATGTCAAGGAAGGGAATAATCTCAAGAGGTGAAGTGTGCTCTGAGCATATGAAGATCAGTAGGCCCAGTATTTTCATTTACCATGCAATTTCCTGAACCCTTTCAGGCAACAGTAATATCTGTGAGACAGCAACATTTACTGAATACCAGAAATACCAGAAGCAAAAGAGGCTGGAATAAAGAAAAAAAAATGCTGAAGGAAGGAGGGGTTCTGAAAAGCAAAATGGAAAATAGGTATAAGTCCTTTAAGAAATAGTGTTTCTTCTGATTTAAATCTGACACATTTAGATGTCACTGAAATAAAGTTCTTCGTAAATATGATGCCATATCAAAAAGGGAACTGACACACAACACAAATAGAGAAGCTATTCTATTCCTGACAGAAATCCATTTAAGAGATGTGCTCTACTAGCAAATTGCTAAGTGGCAGTGACACTCAAATGATATGCAGAAAAAGTACTTACTTTACACTCCATAAGCATCTATAAAATTATCTGCCATTTTCCAAGGACTCTTTTTTGATTGTTGCAGTAAACAGATAGCAACATTTCTGCCACAACAGAAGATATTTTCTGTTTGTAAGCACTGCTACAAATACCACAATCCACTTGTACTGATGTTTCCATATCTTGTTTTTAAAAAGGGGCCCTAGAAGTTATCTCAAACCAATATTATCACACATTCTTTCCACACATTAAATGAGGGAATGATGGCTTCAGCTTTGAGAGCATATTCTAACTGTGAAATACTAATCCTTCTGTGAACCACACAATTCTCCAGGTAATTTCCACTGCACTGGCACGTGCAGGAAGTCATGCAAACCTGCTTTCTCCAGTAACACAGCTACACAAACTGACTGAATCACCAAGACTCATTCTGAGTTGAAAAAAAGAGAACACTCCAAACCCTGTCCTTACAGGAAGGTATTTTGAGTATATTTGAGAATCTCAACCGTTCAATGCATCCAATGCCTTAAGGTAAGAAAAAAAACAAACCAATAAGCACAAAGAAAGCAAAAACTATTGAAAACCTATTTTTCAGAAAGTATATCAACCTTCCCCTCTTCATATATCATTCCTTCTGTTCAAATAATAAAGTTGTATACATCAGTTTAGCCAGTGACCCACATTACACAGCATTAGCTGCTTTAACAATACTTATGTAGGAAAAGAGATTAAGTAATTTACTGTGTAAATGGTAAACTGCAAAAAGAGACAGAAGTAACAAGCAATTTAGTGGTCATGTTTCAGTGTAGCATTAGACTTAGCAAACAAAACAAAATAATAGGATTTCTAATTATTTAAACAGCCATTTTGTCATTTCAAACAAATGAGGAATTATCAGGGGTTGATTTCATGAAGCATTTTGCCTAGAGATGACTGGCACACACACAAACTGCAAATGAAGCCAAACATTTTTACCTTTAAAGAAACGATTTCCAGCAGTCATACTCCCTAAAGGCAAACCTGTTCCAGCCCTCTGCAATCTTAAACTTGTCACAGCCAATTTTCACACGAATTCTTGCACAAACTACCAAAATCTTCATGTAGGAAGAATCTTTTAAAAGTTCCAACAGCAGAATAGCAATTAATATTTGAATTTAAACTCAAACATTTGCAAATCACCTCTGCAGAAAACACAACCATTACAAAGACTGCAAAACCTCATTTTTATTCAAAAAAATCTGGACCTGGTATGGATTACACTGTGTTTTAAACTGGAGTTTAAGTCCTGTCTAACAGAAAGCCTTGAAGAAATTCTACACATTGAAAGGCTTAAGAGCAGTACTGTGCCAGTTCTGTTCCTTCCAACTTCTCTGGAAGTCCAATCATGATTACTAACTTTTGTAAAAGCTGAGTTTTCTTTAAATAGATGAAAATAGAATAGTCTTCATAAGAGTTAAAAAAAAAAATAATTTTAGAGATAGCTGTATATAGTGTTCTTAATATTTAGGTGACTTTTCACTACTAAGGTAAAGTCCAGTGCATCAGTCTTTAAGAGGGGTCGAGAAGTGGTCCATTCTCATCTCCATATATAAAAATTTACTATTGTCCCAGTTCAGTAAAAATTAAAGTGAAAAAATAAGTTTACAACAATAGAGAGACATCCAATTCAAAGTCAGACCAGGAAATTATACCAAGTTTAAAAAATGCAAAATCAAAAAATCCAGGTTAAATAATTATATTTCATTGTTATGTAATTTACTGCGTACAGAAAAAAGCTAGCATTTCATAGAATTGCAGATTACCCTCAGTTGTAACAGATTCCAGCATGCCAGAAGTCCCAACTAAAACTTTAATTTCTTCCCACAGATTTTAATTTGGGGGAGAAAAAAATAATCTTTCAGAAGTAGCCCGCTTAGGATAAAATTTCTAATGCAGTAAATAAAAATCCTCAGTTTGTAACAATTTCCCTTTCTGAGTTTGTGGCTCTAAATATAGCATAATGTTTTAACCAGAATATCCCTGATTATGCCAAACATTTTAGAGATATTCCCCCCCCAAAAAACAGTTACCTCCATTTTATCTCCCTTAATACATTTCACTGAAGACTGTGTTCAGAAATCTCTTCCATTAGGTTAACTATTTAAGTGCATCTACTTTAAATAAGCGGTTGCAGAAAGCATTGAAAATAAGACATCTTCCACATTTTCAGCTCATTAGGGTTATGTAAATTCAAAATATAACTCCCTTCATTCTTTGCTGCCCTCTCTGCTCCTCCCCTTTCCTAAAAGCAGGCCTTAAAAACAAAGAACAAGATTTTGAAAGATGAGGGGTTTTTTTTTTAAAACAGAACATTTACTATAAGTGTGACTATCTCCTGCAAAAAGTGAGGAGCACTAAATTACTATCAAACAAGAAACAACCATAAACAGCTCCCTCAAAAAAGTATATAAATGTGAAAACAAAGAGAAGAGATAACCCCAAACCATAGGGTGTAAATGCAGTTGTCTACAGCAGCTTGCAGTGTGGCATTTATCAGCTTTCACTCACTGTCCGTATTGTTTTGATGTTCATGTACTACAGCTGCTGGATAACTTTTTTGTTTGTATTACTCACAAACTCTGGCCTTGTGCTTCACAAGGTATTCCCCTTGTGCTTATCAATTTCCAAAATGTTTTTCTTTCATTCCTAAATCGATTAGAAGGTAGTGAGAGAGATATAGTGGAAATACCTATTTATATACTTACTCTTCTCAGATTGTCTTATTTACCAGAAACAGTTACTTGCAATGAGGAGGTTATATAGTCAAATAAAAAGCAGGTCAGTAGAAAGTTCTATGCTCATGTTAAGAGCAGTGTGCATACACACTACTTTTCACATCATCTGCAAAAAATAGTGTCATCCTTTTCACAGTTAGTACACTGCAAGTTATTTTAAAACTTGCATCTCCACTTCAGACAGCAGCTGACATTGGGAAAGAAGATAACAGAACCGCTCATGTATGTGACAAGGAAGAACAGGTCAGACAAAGGAAGAGGAAAGGCTCAGTTAAAGGATGTCTGAAATGAAGTAAGTTACATCAGAGGTGGAACTGTAAAATAGAGATTAGTTGATAAAAACGTAAGCAGGAAAAATTGACAATTTCAGAGCTGGTTTTGAAATTTGAGAGAACTAACTTACCCCATTTCAAAACTCACACTATCTTGTTAGATTATGCAATTACACACTGTTAGTGGGCTCATTCTGCTCAGAAGAGACTGAATATATGAGTAAAGAAAAAAGTTTAATGTGCACTCTTACACAGCTCAATACAGAAAAAAAGTTTCCATCAGTCTGAATTTGCATGACATACTGATGTGTTTCCAAAAAAATCTTTTTTTTTTCTTTGAAGTTAATCATCTTGGGATGGAAAAAGAGTTCTGAGAACTTTGTTAGTACCTTGTAACATTTGCTCAATTACTTATATGACAAGATGAGCTATTTTACCTTTTTTGGTTGGAATAATATAAAAAAAATGCGAGGTCTATCTGCCCCTTTTTTAAAATGCATAAGCTAAAATTTATTCTATGTTGCATGGCACTTAAATGTAAGGACAGACATCACTAAATAGCAAATCCAGAACTTTAAATGGCTATCCAAGTCCATGAGAGAAGACTTCCCTATTTTTTTTTTAACTCAGCTTGCAGAGGTGGAAAATAAAAAAAAATAATAATATTCAGAAAACTGTGGTTGATTTCTGCTAGTGTTTTCAGGAATTTAAAGGAAGGGTTAATACCCTCACTTCCTTACATCAGATTTAAAATGAAAATTGGTTTCTGGCAGTTTACAGTAGATGATCGGCTTTCTCTTCTACTACCCATAACACCTGACAGCAATCTATGGTAGATGCTCATCAACTACCACAACCTACAGAGAGGAGTCTATTTAGCTTGTCCATTCAACATTCAAGGTGACACACCACAAAACATCTTCCATAACTGAAGCTGTAACACCTGTATTCCTCTTCACAAAAGCAGTGTTTAGCCATAAACCTGACCCAGAAACACCAAGGTTTCTGAACAGGAAAATCTTCCCCTTTGTGAAGGTGAAAGTTATGGCCAAAGTTGTCACTTCAGGACTGCAGGAAGGTGACTAAATTAAAGTTGCTCTGGTTTTAAAGTGTTTTCACCTACAGCTTCTCCTGTTGCAGATAATCAGGGCTGTGGGTGATTAATACCTCTATTAAGAATGCTGGTTTTCAGGTTTCAAAGTTCACATGCTCAGGTTAGCCCACATTTGTATTCCTATATGTAGATAATTGAAAGCAAAATTTTCAAAGTTTTACACAGGAGACAATTGTTCATATACAACAGTTAATGATACTTTACATGACAGCCTTGAAAAGCAAGCTATTTTTTGCAGTGCTTATTTTCTTATATTCAGCATCAATTCTTAAACTGATCAGGACTTTTCTCTAAGATCTTCTGTAACCCTCTCCATAAAATTCACTCTGCAAAGTATCTTTCTGTACTCCTACAGTAATCCATGCAATGGAAATTCCCTTGAAATAAAGTGGTGGAACTTGCCAGAAAAAAGCATGGAAGCATGCCCTTTGGGTCCCTTTTCCAGAAGAACCTCCTACTTATTTTTTACCCACAAACTTTCCTCTCACCACTCAATACTCTTTAGCCTTCTCTCAGAAGGAAGTCATGCCATAGTGATTATCCCAGTCACCACTACTAGATTTACTCATGGTCTGAGGCAGTGACAGATGCATACAGTATCCAGTACACCAAAGAGTAACGGTAATGATGTCTTCTGTTCCATCTTCTACTCCTTTCCTAAACACTTCTGCCTTTGTTTCCATTATTTACAGCTACTGAGCACAAAGCTTATGATTTAAAAAAATTACCCACGATAACAAGAAAATTTCTCCCAAAGGATCACAGCTAACTAGGACCCTGTTAAGGCAGCCACATAAGTAGAACTGTTTTCATTCTCTTATGCAGTATGCATTACTTCACCTTTAGCAATGTTGAAACCCAGCAGCTACTTATTGTCCAGTTTCTCTGTATTTAAAATTCTTCTTGACCATCTCACAATTAACTTTGGATTGGGTGGTTTTATATTCCTAGCTGAACATCAGCAGACCTTGTTCCCTTCTCTAGAACATGTATGAATTTGCTGAGGGCACATATCCTCAAAGATTCCACTGGAAAGACCTCTGTGGAAACTGATCATTTAGTCTTACCCTTTTCTCATCTTCTGGCCAGTTACTAATACAACAGGAGATGGTTCCTCTTAAGCCACAACAGCTGACTTCCTTTAAAAGCCTTTGGCAGGAGGTCTTGTCAAATGCTTTTTATAAATCGAAGTACATTATACCAGCCATATACTTTTTCTCCCTTCAAAGGATTCTAACTGCTTTGTGAAGCACAGCCTCTAGCTAAAAAAAAAAGCCATAATCTCTTTACTGTATTTATGTGTTTACAGAATTTTTATGATACCTTACTTCCTTGAAATTCCCAGCCCCTATGGTATCACACTTGCATCTTCCACTCCTCCAGCACACACAGCCTCACGTAAGGGATTGATTACATACAAAAAAATCTGACACTTTTCTATCTGAGGTATTTTACAACTTGAGTGAGTAGCATCTGGCCTGCACAATGTCCTCCTATTCATTTTACTGATTCATTCTTAACACATTAATTAAAAGACAGTTTCTCTTGTCCACACCTGTAGAACTATCCAGTCTTAGAATTTCTCTACAGTCCTCTGCAGCAAACACTACTGCAAAGAACATCTGTGGCTTGCCTGCCGTAGCAACACCGTTCTTGAGAATTCCCTGACATGCCAGTCACTTAACTGACTACAGACTTCCTCACATGCTTTCCCCTTGTCAGTGATAGAGATATTATCTTAAGGTTTTAATTTTAAATTTGCCACCCTCTGATTTTTCTTAGGTAAGAGTTCTGCTCTTTGAAGGATTACTATCATCAGCTTTCTTCATTCTATTTAACCAGTAGATTCTTTTATTTTTTTAAACCTTTTTTTGATACATGTTACTTCCAAGTCTCCAATTTACTGTCTTTATCTGGTCTCCATGACATCTATAAGACCCACCCTTCATAGCTATACCTCTTTATTGCTTCTTATTTGGCTTCACTGAGTCTATGAAGCTTGCTTGAGTTTTTGGAAACAGAGACAGTAAATCTTATTAAAAAAAAATTAAAAAAATTGGGGTTGTGTTTGTTCATACAGGAATGCCAAATAACAGGACAACACAGGTAATGTTTACAAGATAATTTCTGAGTAACATCTTGAAGCAGACCCCCGTATTTGCTTAAGACTGAAATTTCCTCTTTGCACATCAAGGCAGATGATCAAAGAACATCCTCGACAGTTGAAAAAAAAAAATATTGTCCCTTCATCACATTTGGTTGTGAGATTTGTTCCTCCTCCTTCCTCTTGAGAGCAAATTAAGTTTACTGCTATTACCATAACTTTTTCCTTATGTTCTTTCATGTCTTCTGGAATTTTGCTAAATTGTCAGTATCCTGATTGTGCGGTCAGCAGCATAGCTACAATATTAAACCGCTCCATCTCCTAAGGCATATTTCAATCCACATCAATTAACACATCTTACTTTATCCCATTCTCCTTAATCATAGAGCACCTTTCAAATCAAGCAACTCATCTGTAATGCAATTTCTTCCTATTTGCACCCAGATATTGCAGTCTCATTGATTATCTTCCTTTCATCAAGTTTCTCAAAACGCTTATAGCATCAGTATGCTCACTTTAAGACAGGTATTTCAGTCTACTACCTTTTTTAAAAGGCACATAGCATTTTGATAAAAGCACACAAGACTCTGTGCTTAATCAGCTTGTCTATTTTTATATGCACCATTTAAGAGCACTTCATTTGCTGATACATCAAAATTCAGGAAAGAGACAACAAGAAAAAAAAGGGACAAAAGCTTTTTCCTTGGGCTTCCATCACCCAGTGAAATATTATCCAAAGAAACTTTTCTTCTACAGCTTTCAGTTTTCTGCTTAAGGAATGATAAAAATTTATTACAATAAAGCTAGTATTCTTTTTATGTTTTATTACAGCAGATTTTGACAACAGGTAGAGTGCATCTCCAGCCCTCAGGACTGGAAAAGAACCCTTGCATTTTTCATTCACCTGCCCATTCACTGCCCCCTCCCTACACTTCCCAGTAGTTCTTCATTGAAAAACCATTCAGCCCCTTTGCAAGTTCCTGGGAGATATAACAGCTCAGCACACCTTCATTTAGCAATTCTCAAACACTGCCTTAGGACAGCTCCTTTTCAGCCAAAGGTTTTTCATTAACCACTTCAGCGACTCCACCAGCATGCTACATCCGAGCACTCTACATTCATCTTCTCCAAAACTACTCGACTGTTCCTGAGCATGCTTGAAAAGCTTGTTTCTTACCTGAGGCATGCCTTTGGCTCAATTTTCACTCCTGTTCAATATTTTTCTTTCAACTCCCCTTTTCTGTCATCATTGCTTAATGCTTCTTAACTGCAAGCCGAGACACCTGTTTGCACACTGGTCTTATTTAAGGTCTGTTTGAACTCTGCTAGGTCTTGAAATTACTAACACCACAGCATTAAAATAAATATTCCTACTTTGTCTTAGCATAACAGTCTACAGAAAACTAGACTTGGTTAAAAAAAAAAAGCAGACAAATAACTAGCTACATTAATAGCAGGTGTTAGCAAATGCCTAAGGATGAGCAAGAATATGGCAAACAGCAATCCTCACTTACAGTTTCAAACTAATTTCAGCTCAGATGCTCTCTGGATGGGATATGCTTTCTACATATTTAGATGTATGCCTCCATTAAAAAAATGTTAGCATACAGGCAAAATAGTGGCATTCCATTTATTATCACATCAAATTGAACTACAGTGCAATCTTTCAATTCTGTTTGGCATTTTTTATGTAGTTCATTAGCTGTCAAAGTCTCTTGGTGCCTTTTGTTGCATCCTCTTGAAACATCAAAGTTTTATAACCTGCAGCTACTCTGTCACTTCATCTGACTTTGTATATGAAATAATGTAGTGGGCATCAGATCACCGAATTTGGCCTGCTTGAAGGGTGAAAAATTTAACTCGCAGCTCAAACTAGGTAATATAATGTGGCAGCCTTTTATTAATAGCATGAAAGCAAGTAGAGCATGGAATAGTTTTCTTATTACACTAATAATGACATATTAAATGAGCATACTGTAATCTTTGTCAGCTTATATATCATCGCTCCTAGAAGGACAGAGGTTTAGAATCTTTGTCTTTTTAAGCATGGTAATTTTTTCCAAGAGTTTGGAGGCTTCTTGGTTTTGTTTTAAGAGCTGTCATGAGTAATGAACTACCTCTGATGCTGGTAAACAGAATTAAGTTGCTTAATCATAATTTTTCATTCTTGTTCTATTTCAACTTTCTATTGTGACTAGAAGAGATATTTGAGCATTGAAAAGTTTAGGAAGCAATCAAACAGAGCTTTCAACTTCAAGAACAGAAGAGCTTCATTGTTCTTCTGACACTGTGCTCAACCCTGCCAGCTTCTGCTTCCCTCAAAGTACTTTCCTCCCTGCTCCTTTAGAAAAAATACCTTTGCAAGCATAGGTGGTGCTATACATACCTCAGCATGCCCCAACCTATAAAACCTGCACCTGAGCCTGTGAAATCATTAACAGCCACAAGAAAAAAAGTGAAGTCCAAATATCACTACCCAGCAGGTGAGCAAAGTCAGAGACTGCTAACCAACTCCGCATAGTGACTGTAGCAGAGGGAATGCAGAAGACTGTTCCCCCATCCACCACAGGCTCCTTTACTGTAGATATTAAAATCAAAACAACAAATCAGATGAACATCAGGTGCTCACCCAGCAAGGAGGTCTCTTAAGGAAACCTATAAACCCAAAGATATGCCCACTCCCTCAAATAAAGACACAGGAAAAAAAAACAGCTTGAAATTGCTTTCATTTGCTTATTTAAATCAACCACTTGATTTTGGAGAAGAAAAACTCATTTTCCATACAAGCATTCACTGCATTTTGCAGTTTCTTTTTCTGCCTAAAGCTACAGTTGAGCTGCTGAGACTAAGTGGTCAACACATTAAAATGAAATACTTTACTCTGTGCATTACCATACCACCAAGCATCAACAGGTATCACACTACAGAGCACTGAGTACAGTTTAAGGACAAAGACAGTCAGGAAGATGTCCAAGGTCCTAGGTTTACATCTTGCGAGCACATCTTCTCTTCTTGCCCTTTAGTCAACATTGCCCGCTTTTGGTTTGCTGTTCTAGTAACGTGCTAGTCATTGGCATGAATATGAACAAAACTATGAAGAAGGCAAAGGGCCAGGCAAATGTTAAAAGGATATTTAGGAAGAAAATCCACCTAGAGCAACACATCCATTAGGTAGGAGACCAAACCTGAATAATCTCTAAATTAATTTATTTGAAGTACATAGTCTTGCACAGTGGCACTTTGAGTTTCGCTCCTCGCCCGGTGCTACTCAGCTACACTATGAAAGTCAGTTTCTTGCAAGGGCAGATATGATTTGTTATCTCTTGCTATACAAATTTTTAAAACAATACTATGGGGGTTTTGGCAAAGTCATCATTATTGACAACTCTGCAAAAGTGAGATAAAAACCCCCAAGATTACAAAAGACATTTGGAAGGGACTTTTCCAAGAGGCTTTTCAGACAAAAGCACCCTCAGAATAAAGGCCAACTGAGCTGATATTAATTTATCTCCTTAAGTAACATCTCATTTAAACTCAGTACATAAATTCTCAGTGTGGATGCAGCATCCCCTTCAGAAGACTGCAGTTAAATTTAAAAATAGTTTTATTTCATAGTACTACATTCTTACACTTGATTAGACATAGCTTTAGAACAAGTAATAATGAAATCCACATTTTAGTGAACCATGATATGAGCCATGCAGATGCAAAATTCTGGCTGTGACATTTTTCACTACTTATTCATTTACAAGAATAACAATTTAACAGATGTTGTATAGCATTATACTTCCCTTCTTTGCATCAGTGAGGGGAGGCTGCTACAGCTCCAAGTCCCCGGGTTGAACCAGGAGCAATGCTTAGCTTGCACTTGCTGTTGGCACACACACAACACATGTACATACTTACATACCATGGTCAGACAGACAGATCAACACACAGAGGCACCACCACAGCCTCATCCTGCTCCCCTTTCCAGTCTGAGCAGGGTGGAGGTCCACTAGTGAGGATATATCTATACATATGTAGAATGCAGATCTCTCCAGTAGCCAGCCCCAGGACTGCAGTCTCTCCAGTTGCTGTCACCTAGATATAAGAGCCCCCAAGACCATAGTCCCGCTCCAGCTTCTGGTACAGACTGTCTAATGTGCCCGCACGCACAGCTGGCTAGAACCCCACTGGTCCCCCAGCAGCCAAACCCCCATGGTCTCCCCCTTAGAGACAAACACACACATGTAGGTCTCACTCCTACAGAACCCCAGACCTCACCGACTCTCTGGCAACTGGTGGGACTCCCCTGGTCCCACAAATAGCCAGCTCCTCCCATGATCTCACCTGTAGACACACACACACATCTTTCTTCCAGGCTTGATGTTTGTTAGTGCTCACACACTCACTGGCACACCCACACTCTCTGCAGCTACTGGCACCACAGACACAGGGGCCCTGTGACCCAAGGTCCCACTGGCTGGGGCTGGCACTTACAACCTCTCACTGTAGTGTCTGCAGTTGCTGACACCATGGAGACACAGGCCCTTCCAGCTGTGATGCCACTCCAGTCATTGCACTCAGACCCCCATCACACACACAGGAAAAAAATAATTTAACAAAGAGACAGGACAGGCTGCACTGATCAGGTGAAGGGCATGGAGAGATAACCATACAAACAAGCACTCTGTTTACATGCAACCAGCCTTTTTTATCCCTTTATCCCTCTATTTTCCCCACACTTATTCCTCCCCAAATGACCTAGATCTCTTCCTTCTTGGCCCTTGGTTTGTCCCCTAAACATATCACAGCAAGTCCTGCGCTATCCTGAAATGCTCTTTCCCCCTCCTCAGTCTAAAAGGTGTTCAGGCAGTCACATCAGTCTGTGTCAGCAGACACATCTTGCTAGGTTTTACTCCTGGACACTAAGGCTGAGGGTCTCCTGGGCCAGCCCTGGACACAGTTTTCCTTTCCTCCGAGTCCCTTAATTTAGGTTCTACCTGCCCACCATCTTGCCTCTGTACTCCTCCACCGGCTTGCAGAGATAGGCCTTTGAGAGGCTGATGCCTCCTGGGATGGACCTCCAAATATAGCCAGGCAAGGTATTATTCAGGCACCTCCAACTGCTGTCACCTCTCTGCACTCCTCTGTCCACGTGCAGAGAAGCATTTATCGCATAAGATAGCACGTTCCCCTTTGAACACTTCACTTGAAAGCTCTAGGAACAGATGAGATTAGAATGGTGTAGTAGTTTTGATACATTGATGCAAGTGCAATAAGCAGATTATTGCATCATTTATCTTTTCAAACCTTGCGATTCAAAACTAGGCATCCTAAGCTTGAGCTGTGTAATTCACCTACCCCTTTTAAAGCAACAGTGGTAAACAGGAAAAATTAAGCTACTTGCAGCTGATCTGAAATCTCAGCTGGAACACAGGTTAATAATAATTTTTAAACATTAGGCAGATGTACGTTTCCTCTTAACTTGTCTTCAAAGTACAGACTTCTCAGTGCTAACATTTGGCTAATGGAAGTCAGGTAGGGAGAAAGTGGTAGCAGGCAAATAATTCCACAGTGCTTTGACTGCCATCACTGCTTCACCTGCCCTGCAGCACACAGGGCCACTTCTGCCAGTCCTGTCAATGGACAGATCACTTGCTGGTACCCTGCAAAACAGATGGTGCTGAAAGATTAGAACCTTCATTTTAGTTGACCAGTTTTATCAGAAAGCCCAATCTACTGGGATCATTCACTAGGCAAATTCTAGTTTTCACTGTTGCCACTAAGTTTGAGGGACACTGGCCAAGCTGCTTATCCTGTCTAGAACTTAGCTTTCACATTGCATATGAAATAAACTTGTTCAGCTCACCCAGACCTGGAAACAGAGACAGCAATTCACTAGCACTTAATTCCTTATAAGTCTTCAAGCATGCCCAGTACCAACCTATTTGATCTCCCAAGGTCGAAATTACAAGAATTCTTGCATGTAGTAAATGAGTTACATATTGGACTGTATTTGGGAGGGGTGGGGGTGGTATCTGTTTGTTTCTAAAAAGCTTTAATCCATCTGATAGTAACAGTACATACGTGGTGGCTTATCTTCCTGAGAACCAGGCATATGAATAGCTACCTTCTTACAATTCAGTCCACGAACTGCAACACAGCCAGAATACCAAACTGAAGATTAATAATCTTGTTTTATAACAAAACTACTTGCTTCATAAGTACTAACTAAATGTCTGTTTGTTCTTTTAGTTGTCCTGTTCACCAGGTTTTCACTAGAATGTAGAATGCCATTTTCAGCTTTAAGATGCTCAGATGACCTGATGCGGTACCTCAATCTTTGCTTTTGCCATTTACTCTTCAGGGCTTAAACTAGTACAAACTTGTTCCTGAGAAGTCTAAAGTGCATGCCAGGCCCCACTGAGTGCCCTTCATTCATTTTTGGTGGCTTAGATTTGTCTTAGCTATAAAAAAAATAATTAAGAACAATTCAGATACAAAACCAAACATTTCAATGAACAAATGTTTACTTGCCACTGGGAGACACTTGTCAAGCTCCACTTTCTCAGTAACGAGCCTGATGACTGGAGAAACAGTATCACCACTTCTCCCCTGAAGCAGACTCAGATAGTGTATAATACTAGTTAGAAGGACGGATGCTTCACAGGCAGTATCACTGCTGGAGAACACAGAAAGGGAAGGCTGTTCCATAAGACATTAAAAAGCTGTGCCAGTAATGGAGAGAATGAAGTTACTTATCCACAATGCTAACAGCAGCATACAGGATGCATTACAACATAAAAGCTTCCAACATGCACATACAAGGAGTAGAGATTACATTAGAGGCACATCCTGAAATACCTCTACAGTAAGAAGGGTGTTTTTTTTCTTAATACACAGAAGTAGGGTAACATTTATATGTACCATCACAATACATTGTGAGCGATTTACCCTCTAAGATTAAAATGCAACTTTTTGAAGAGTGCAGTACTGAATAAAGGGCAGTAACTGCCAAGAAAATGAACACAGCTTCGTTCTAAGTTTAAACAATTTACTTAGCCATACTTGAGTGAATTTACCTTTTACTAAATAGCACAGTAGTAAGCAATACCACAGATTCAGAAAATACAAAGAGGAAGAAAGCTTAAATTGATTTTAGAAAAATATTTTTTAATTCTTTATGCAGGCAACACCTTTCTCCTTCTCCATTTATTTCCACCTCTACTGCAACAATATCAGACCAAGAGTCACATTACTCTAGGTCAAGGTTATAAATATGGTAACTGTAGGAAAGAGTCATTACTATCTGAGCAGTTGCCTCTACTGATTAGGCTTTTATCGGTATCTCTGTAGTAGCAGATGAGTCTAATGTTAGCACTGCAGTACACAGTAATATTGCTAATCAAGAGAACAAAACATACTTTACAGTGTATTCATCAGGGAGGCATCTTTCAAACAAACTGTGCTGCAATAGAATCCTTCAGGGATTTCTGCAGAAACAACCAGAAAAACAATACATACTTCTTAGTTTCTCACACTTCTTGACTCCTGATACCTTCCAGACTCCTAGATATCAGAAAGAGTTCTCTTCATGCAGGGAACAGCATTTTTCAGTAAGTGTCCTAACAAACTGTGGAACCAGGCCTAAGCATTCTCTTGGGTTTAATTTTTAAGTTTATACTTAAACTGATTAACACTGACGAGTGTTTAATTCTTCAAACATTTTAAATAGTTGAAGTATGAGATTAAAGTCCCAGTCCACGATATGATACCTGCTGAGTGTACTATATCACTTTTAAAGTTCCACTCTCTCCCTGCTTCTCCTCCACACCTAATTGCAGCTCTTCACTTGCCTACCACTTTTCCATGAGAATTGTATTTACTATATCAGAATTGGAAAAGTACATGACCCACAGCCACATTAGACCACTGAAAGCATGGAAAGAGTTCAAGGACAACACAAAAATCTGCATGCACCTGCAACTAATCAACCAAAAATATTCAAGAGTATTAAGACCTTCAAGAAAAGCATTTGCTCAACAGACAACCTGTTTCTAGCTTGTCTTTCTACTGAAAGAATAGTTTTGCTGATTATTAACCATTTTGGAAGAATCTGCTTCATCACCCTTTCTCTCTAGGATGCTTTTTTAATCAAAAAGCTAACTAAGCTAGTAATTTTTCCCTCTTACTTTTCTCTCTCCTTACTTCAAGGAGTGAAACATAGCACAAACAGTACTTTATATTTCAGTGTTCCTTTCTTACATCAGTCTCATTACAAAAAAAAAGCTCCACTAAAAGAGAAACATATTCTGAAGTTACTCTGCATATAAACAGAGTAAAACTGCTGGAATTTATATTTGGCTCAATCTTACCAGAGAGTTTCAGCACTCCATTCCCTACAAGCAACTCCATTTTAGCACTTCAAAGAGTCAAACATACTCAAGGTTAAAACTCAAAACTTGACAAAGAGTGCAGACCACTTCAGAGCTGAAGTCTGATCAATTCTGCTGTTAGCTTACCAAGTGATAAATGGACTTTGAAGGCAGCCCTGAAAAGGAAGGTTCCTACATAAGATACAGGATTTTCTTCCAACCTGGAGGAAATAATGAGCCTTCCTACAAAAGAGCAAACTAATAGCAGAGCATGCTAAAGGAACTTCTAGGAGGAGGTCTCAAAATGCAGACAGGAAAGGATGGCAGAGATCTACAAACGTTTGCTTATAGAAGGCTCTTGAGCGTGAAACCCAGGAAAGAAACAGGTTTCTTAGAAACTCAGACACAGAGGCAGCAGGAAAACCCAAGTGTGGATTCAGGAGTCAGAAACTGGCTGTTTGTTTTGTTAAACCACTTGCTTTTTCTGCAGTGGACATGGGCGGTAGCATTAAAAAAAAAGGCAAACAAAAAAAAAACCCGAAACCCATTTTGTTATTTGGCAGAAGGACAAATTATTTCAGAAGCACAAGAACTGGTGCATTCAAATAAGGGAAACAGGAAGGGCTACTCAGAGGAGGAATATGAAGACTTGGAATGGTGAGGCATCCCTCTTTTGGTCACATTTCATTTCCTCCTCTGAACATCTATATCCCCGGTATCTACAACACACAATTTGTTTCCACAAAAAATAGTTTTATATGTGTATACACATACATACACACACTGTATACAGTTATATCTTTATTCCCCAAAAAAGAGACAGCTTAAAATAAATCATCAAGTCTATTCCATGGGATGTTTCAGAACACAAAAAAAAGTCATGTAACTTCTTCCAGGTCCAGCAATATTAACATGCACACATCTGCTATCATGTCTTTCATTAAGGATACAGCATGCACAACAACTGTTAGAAAGCTAACTAGCAGGCTCTATTTCAGTACCCCAAGAGACATCAAGAGTTGGCAGAAAGATTGCATACTATTAGCAAGAGTTGCTTTCATGCTTCTTCTGTTGAAGGATTATCACCAAGAAAAAGGTGAGTTCGATTTCATATTTCTTGCATCTAATAATGTCCACCACTTAAATGCACCCCACCGCCATATTCTGAAGAAAACCAAAGTAGATTTATGCCAAGCCTAATGACCAATTAAAAAAAAGAAAACATGACAAACTTTTGAATGTTGTTATAACATATTTCACAATATTCACATTTATTAAGAGTAGTTTATACTCTAAAATGTTTAAAAAAAAAATCCATACAAAGGGTTTTGTCTTCCCGTCTTACCCAAAATAGACATGTAACAGCCTTGTAAAACAGACTAAATATCAGCATTTTCAGAGGTGGTATTACTTGAAGAGCAATATGTCTGTACCTTGAACTACCATTTTGAAAGCTCACTTCTGTAGAAGTGGAAAACAGCCAGATATACACACACACTCTAATGGCTTTAGAATGGGTTCATTTTAAAGGAAAACAAAGGAAGACAGTACTGCAATCCCACTGAGATGCAATATAAAGCAGGAACTTCATTTTTACAGAGCTTAACTTCCATGAGTGTACTTTGGATCTGTCTTTCCTCATTTGCAATAAAGTGAATTTGGATAATTTATGTTAAAAGTTGCTAGACACATTCATGTATTTTTAAAGAGAATAATGTGCTTTCACTCCACATACACTCAAACTTATAAAAGGCAGCTTATATTCTTGTTTGGAGCATAATAAGCAAGAAAAGAAATTAATACTAGTACGTAAAAGTAAATCCCAACATTAAAAGTAAACTGCAGACTTGAGGCATAAAAGAACACATGTTCGAGCTTTTTACTTAAAAAAGGACAGACTATTCTTCTCAGGCACAGTCCTTATTTGTTTGCCAGGAAATCTCACTCATTCTCTTTTTAATGCTCTAAACTACAGCGGCGTCTCACCAGACCAGGATTACATTTGAAAGCCTGCAGTGAGCTGGGTAAAGGCCATTTCAGTACATTTCCCACCACTAGCACAGACTCAGTTTTGGAAGAAAGATTTATTATCCCTGAAGAGAGCTGTGATCCCCAAGAAAAAAAAAAAAAGAAAAAAAAACAAGAAAACCAAACAAACACACCCATACCACATAAAAAACACCTATGAAAATGGTAATGCTGAAAGGAAGCACGTTCTCAGCAGACAGCTACCTCCTCAAATGGCTGGCCCTTGCTGTGAGAAGTAGGTAAGCTGCTACCTTATTCAGAAGTCTTCACATTTCTCCTCAGTTTTCTCACTCTTCATTCCAAGCAACAGAAATGGCACAGTAATAGTGAAGGGAAATGGGGCCAGGTATGGGGTGTCTTAACCAATTAAACATCCAAGGGCTTGTGCTTTAAGTTTTATGTTTCAGGACACAGGGGTACCCACCACACTTGGGTTTTTTCCTTCTGTAACAGCTTTGGTCTCCTTTACCTTATATACCTCACTATTCTGTTCACTGCTTCCCTAGCCTCAACCAGTCTGCATACTTTACTTTTGCATTTAAACAAAGAGAAAAGAGTACTTTTTGCATGTTCAGTTGTGCACTCAAAGCATCAACCACACTTGCTCCACACACTTTCCCCTTCCACTGAAGTTGTAGCTATACCAATAAACATTGTGATCTTTAAATACTAGTAAATCACAAGGGAAACTCATATTTCCCATAAGAGTTGATAGCCATGTCTAACCATCTTAAAAAATAAATTAAAAAAAAAACAGTTCCATTGTTAAGACTTTCAAGCAAACAATTAATGCTCTTCATAAAAATGTTTACAAAGCAAGCTCTCCTCAAATTGAGTCAGCTGAAGTATGGAGCAACAGAATTTCCAACATCCAGCTTGTACTACAGTACCATCTTGGATGAAGATATATCACACTCAGGCATAAAAGTGGGATTACTTAGATTTTTATCGTGCTTAAAACCCACCTACACCATTTATGTCTTAACTAAACTGAGAACATTACTCCTGCCATCTATGTATCATAAACCAAACAAACCCAATCTCATTATGTGCATTTCATAAATAATTTAGAATGGCAATTTCATTTCCTTTAGATCAGGACTTCAGCCCGTTGAGAACAAGAAATCTTTACTATTCTTATTAAATATTTACTATATGGCTGTTCTGGCATCATCACAAGAGACACTGCATACAAATGTTACACATTAGAAAAATACAAAAGCTACATTTAAAACATTTAAAAGATGCTGGCAAGCGGACAACAGCTGAGAAAGGCAAATAAAGCTGACAGCCTAACTTTCACTGCAGATTCTTTCCAGGACAAAAACAAGCCACACAAGACAGCTTAACCCTTTGCTTTAAGGTCAACATGTGTCAAGTAGTTTTCCATAAAACAGACATTTGTAACTACCTGACAAAAAATAAGTAAAAACATTTTTCACAAAGCAAAAAGACAATCAACTTGTTTCCTCCTACAGCTTTCCATCAGTGTATGTTATAAACTTTGAAAGGTCACAAGTGTTTACCAACTTCAGGTATGCAATAAAAGTGTATCTATCTATCCCCCCTCTGCCAGCAACATTTCTACTGTCAAAAAAAAGCAAGTCTAATGGATCTAACTAGGAGCACAACATCCACAGGATAACCCATAAGATGATGCAGAATACAGGGGCCTTAAAGTAATAACCTATCTTCAGTATCCCATCCCCTGTCATCAAAGGAAAGCCTCAAAATTGTTAAATCTATTGTTTTAGATTTTCGCAAAGCTTTTACATAGCTGTCCTGGCAGTAGTCATATAACCATATCTCAAAGCAACAGGAACACAGCACAATTAGGAAACTTCACAATCCCATTGCAACTTTCAGATTTAAAAGCACAACTGCCTATCCTAACCAACAGAGCTACAGCTTCCACTGCAGCAATAACCACCACAATGGCTGGTTTCTGGCAGGACTCAGCACACACTAATGCAACGATTTCTCCAAGTGAGTCTCCAATAAGAGGCCAGAGAAACATGCTTCCCTCAGCTACTTGCTCTCTACAAAACTGTTGAAAGACAATATTAAGTATCACCATTTCCTGCAAACCACATGGCTGGGATAACAAGCTTCCAGATTTAAGTTTTGTTTGAAGTGAAGCAGTAGCAACCAGTGCCCTTCACAAAACTCCCAGCCTAAGCACCAGATCATTATTTAGATAAACAAGAATCTTCCAAAACAGATCCAGACAAGACCAAAATAATGCTGGCTGGGAATGTTTGCAGGTGATTCTCCCAGGTACAAAGCTTGCTTTCCAGCTAGTAGGCCAGACTAAAGTTTCAAGCCCTTCAGCCTCAGGACAGCAAGGCACTGATTTCAAAAGCTGCCTTTATTTTGCAACCTCTTTCCTAGCAACAAGCAACCAGGCTGCAACAGTGACCATTCTGCAATCCATTTCTCTGAGAGCAGAAGGTGAACACACTAACATTTCCCCATTGTAAAGAATGCAGAAGCCCTGAGCTACTGTAAGCTAATAGCTACTGTGCTCAGCACCAGCTCTCAATCCTCTTTTGCTGCCAGTCTGAATTGCCACTTTCAAATACATCAATCAGACAGACACCCACTAAATCAGGAACTGCACTTCTTCCTAGCACAGCCTGCCAAGACAGCTGCGCTGGTTTCTGTACTAATGACTTGAGAAGGTACTAAAATAAAGTTTTGGCACTGATGTCCACCAAAAGAAGGTACTCCCATCATTACTGGAGATGGTTATCATTGTGTTTTTCTTTTTAGTATAAGAGAGTTATGCAAAAATATATTTAGTAACCTAATATGGCATAACCCATTCAATCATATGCTTCAGCTCAAGGGAGATAACAAAAGCATATTTTGTTGGCTGTAGTTTCCAAGCACCAAAGGCAGTTGGATCTTCAAAGGCAGCGAGGGTCAATTTATCCCTCCTGCATAAGGCCCACCACACAGCAACAGCTGATTTGGCTCAGCTGGGGATCAGATGACCCACATCAGACTGTTAGGAAGGATGGAGGCAATTTCCCTGTTAGGCTAGGAGAACTCATTTGGGTGTTCACTATGCCATTTCCTCTAACTTCTCAAAAAGGATGCATATGAGAAGATAGACAAGCTAGGGCAAAGAACCCCAGAGAAACCCTACTGGTGTAAGAATACAGGCTCAAGGAGGATAACTGTGGAACTACAAACTAGGAGACCTGAGCAGAAAGAGACCTATAAGAAAAGCTTTTCAGAAGAGACAGGAACCATAGTAAGATTAGCTGAGGTGCTGGAAAAGGATGCATCTGGGCTTAAAGACCAGTATATTATTCTGAAATAGTGCATGGAAGAACAGAACATCCTGAAACACCTGCAGATGAAGCAAAGCTGGACAAACAGTGCTTTAGCAAGCCATGTAAGGCTGTTAGAGACAATCCAGAGAAAAGGTTGTATACTTTCTGGTATCAATTATAGCTAGAGCCCAGGATCAGAATTTAAGCCTTTTCAAGAATGTCTCTAGTGTTTTTAAGGGCTGCTGCAAACACCCATGAACTGTGCAAGGTGAGACCAGATATTTTAACACATTTGCTAATGAAAAACTTTTTTAGTGAAGAGCAACAGCTCAGTTCTTTTATGTAAAAGGATGGAAAGGCTGAGCCCAGTACGGAAGGAGTACCATTAATCACCTCAGAAGGCTTCTTCAAAGAGATGAAGAAAAGTCTTCCTCATGGAGCAGTCTGTCAGAGATTCCAGATCCTCTTCTAGAACCTGCATCTTTTAAGAGTGCATACCACAATTTAAGACACTTCAGCTGGTAGATTCACTTTGCGGGTTTTTTGTTTGGTTGGTTTTTTAAGAGCAAGCTCCAATTAGAAGGAAAGCTGGCCTAATTTGCCAATTTAGTGGTCAAGTTCTAAATAAAAGTTCCAGCAAGCTTCAATTGACCACGTAAGTGGAGAAGAGAGAAATATTTATAGCTTGCTCTCCCTCAGCCACCAGCTCAGAAACCACAGAAGGACACATTACAACACATGACTTCAAGCATGTGATATCAAGTGCTCGAGCTTCTCTTTCAGCCAAGGACTCCCTCTCTTCTATGGAATATTCTTTCACCTTCCTTTTCTCTTTGCTATTTTAAAACACAGATAGCAATTCATTGCATTAACATGCCCCAAATTATTTTAAGAAAACATAAGTCAAGGTACACTGAGATCAAAGGGGTCAAATACTCCTTACCACCTTTTACTCAACTTAAGGCCTCAGAATCTTTCCAGAATTCTTGCCAGCTTTTAACCCAGTAAGAAGTCCCTCAAGAAGAGCTTACAAGCCATTATCATGATCCAATATTTTTTTTATGGTAATGACATTGAATAAATAAATCTGTTTATACAAAATAGCATCAATTCTGGGTGACTGTATCTTCTTTCAGCCCCACACTCCCCAAGCTGAACACATACGTAGTTTCAGCAACTAAATGCAGCTCCATAACTTCTCAAAGCACATGCACCCACAGTCAGTGCTCCACAGCGACACAACTATCTTGTCATGAAAGCCAAGACTAGCCAGCTCAAGTCTCAGGGGCACAAGCATTTTCACACTTTTTGTTACTAAGTAAAGTCTAGTACCTTTTCTGTTCGAGTCTCTCAGATCACACTTACACATCAGCAGCTTCCAAACTAAGTTATAGACATGTAGCCTCTGTAAGCTCCAGGAGAAGAGTTCCCCATCCACAACCCCCTACGCACCTAGCTACTCATTACCATCCTCTTTCAAAAAAGCAAGGGCGTCCTCAGATATTATGAATATCTGAATTAAGGAATATGAATCAGTCAAGCTTAACAAATTACTCAGTAGTTTGAGAAAAACCCTTTTTTTGTTGGTTTTTTTTTTTTTTTAAACGGAAAAAGGTTTCAGAATAGTCACATGAGCAATTAAAGCCAGTAGGCAGTGCTGACTATAACTCGATATAGGCTCACTGCAATAACTTTTCTTTAACTGGAACAACAGAAGCCAGGAAAAATACTTTGAACTGGTCAGGTCCACAGGTATTAAAGCCTCAGCTCTGCCTACAGTAGTTTTTACTGAGCAGATGTACACAGGGAAGTTGCTGTGAACCTCTATTATGGCAATCTTAAAGCATGAATGAACAAACACACCAAGCGGTATAATTACTGCTCAGAATAACAACCTGTTGAGTCTGTAGGTTATCACTTTAAGATGTTATGCAGCTCTATCCACAGAGCCTGTTTTAAACTACAATGTGTTATTATTACCATCTGCTCAGAGATGAAAACCAAGATGGCTACAAAAGAGGCAAGAGAATATTCTCTCCTTTAAATTAACATTAAGCAGAAGTCAACAGTTCTTATTTTAGAATCAGAATAATGCAGGTTAGAAGGGATCCCTCCAGATCATCTGGTCACTTCCTACAGAAAGAGTTAAGAACCTCAAAGCATTTTCAGACCAGTCTGACATTAACAAATGTTTTGTTGCCCATTTTAGAAATAACAAGTTTAAATAATTTTCACAACTAATTCATTTCAAATATCCTTAGTGAAACAGATCATGTAAACCTTCTCTTCATGCAGAGAAAATCTTCATTTTTAAGCATTTGACACTGGCCTTCACACTAAACCAAAGAAACCTTCCTTTACCAGTCTCCCACAGTTGTCTGCGAAAGTATTAAAGGTGCTACAGGCTTTCACAATCTTCACAAAGGATTCCTGTGCTGGCTAGCATCCTTATTTCAATAAAACATGTTCTAATACACACATGGGAGGAAATGTTAAGCATATAATGGCTGTTCCATTTTCCCCTCAAGTCACTGTGGTTTGATTGCACTTAGAACTTTGAGAAGGTCGAGCCACATGACATGCCAGCACTACAAGAGAGTGCATATCACAGGGTTAGTTTGGGGAAGAAAGGCTGGAATTATTTCCTGGTTGGTTGGTTTGTTTTTAAGTAATATTCCTTCAGTTTGTAGTCCCCTAAATGCTTCTCTTCATTTCATAAATCTTAACGCTTCCTGACATTTATATAAAAGTGTTAACTCCCACCCCTCTCCCAATTACTCCTTTTCTGGTGCCAGATGCTACCTACAAAACAAGCCAGCATTCCATGGATGTCAGCAACTTGTTAAATCAGCCCTGACTCATCAGTTGTCACTCTGGGATGTCACTGCATCCCAGTTAGAAGCACTATCTAGAACTTGGACACTTCGTAGCACTCTTTCCCTCACAGTGAAATTTGCTACTACTTCACCCATTTCGGTTTAAAACCCAGAGCAAGTTACCTTTCGGGAATGCACCCACTCATAATTATTGCCCGATGGTTTGTCACCCAGAATGAAGTAAAACAGATGTCTATCAACAAGCCAACAGCCCACCCAAAAATGAAGGGGGGGGAGGGGGGAGCAAACCAGTTGTCACTGCCAGAGTCCCTTCTGACAGTTTAAGACTACAAGAGCTATAATGCTGCTTCATCAGCCTGCTGCACATTCCTGCTTTGGTGTTTTCTACATACTACAAGAAACTGAAGAGAAGTCCAGATCATACCTTTAATCAGTTTAAGGAAAAGGTGACATGATACAGCTGCCTGAGGCCAGCAGCAGCCCGACAAACATGCTTTTCCACTCCTGTGCTGATCTAACCACCCAGCAGCAGGTGGGAAGCTCCCTATGCTCGAGTCCAGGGGCTGCACAGACCACATTTCTGCTTTTCCCCTGTGGATGTGCAAGACATAGATATGAATTTGATGGCAAAGACTACAGTGGCAATTTTTCTCCTCATCATAATGCTCCTCAGCTAAAAGCCATGTAACCAAGCAGCTGCTATTCTGCAGCAAAGAAGTCATTATGAGCAAAACTAAGTGGTCCAACTGGGGGCAGAGGGAGAAGGCAAGAAGAAAAGCCAATGCTACAGTCTTACTAGCCTTAAAGGTTTAGAAATACTTGCAGTTGTCTCACTTAATGACTCAACTACAACCATGACTCACGCAAACTTTGTTTGGCTTTGCATCACCATTTTTAACACAGAAAAAAGCAAATGCATGTGTAAAAGCATTATTTTCAGTTTAAAATACCTTATAATTTGTTATATGCAGGAAAATAGCAAAGGAACTGATATTTTAATTCTATGTATCCAGTGGAAATCTATCCTTATGTAATTTATTTTTTAAAAAAACTTATTATTTCATATGTATGCTGACATAAAAGCTCTTTGAACAAGTTACAGAAGATACCATTAACAGAGTAAAAATGCTCAAGGTAACCTTTTCACTTCTTAGTAAGAAAGTCAGGGGCTTAAGAACCTTCCTTTAAGAAAAAGAAAAAAAAAAAAAAGATAAGCCTTTCAAATTTGAGACCTCCTGGGCTGAAAGAGGCAGGAAATGCAGAACCACAATCCAGATTGCCCTTTATAAACCTGTGTTTATGCCTGCCCATGTTCACTGTGCATTGCTTCACAAAAGCACGTGAAGCTCTCCTATTGCTTCTGTATCATTATAGCCATTAAGTATGGAATCTTAACCTCCTTATGTCAGACAAAAAGTTACAGCATCAAGAAGTCAATTTATTCATGAATCATGTTAAAGTGGTCATGCAGTTCAGGGTTAAGGACAGAGCTTTTTTCCATTTTCCCTTCACCTCTCCCCCCCAGTGCCAATACACAGACACCTCCTACAAATTAGGCCACCTGGTCACCTGACAACTATAAATAGTAAACAGTCAGTTAACACTGTTTAAGAGATTAACAGAACTCCAGCATTTATAGGTGAAGTTATGGTAAACCTGTGTGCTAGTTTCAGGTTTATTATTTTTTTTTAATCTTAGAAGGTGAAAGAATTTTGTAGTTGTGTTCAATGACAATTAAACAAGGTTCTTATCTCAGCTTTAACCCACCTGCCCCCATCCTCCCCACTATGATATTAAAGACCAGCAATATATTTAAGTGGCTATATATCTGTTGTACAGAGGATAAACACTCCTGCAAAAAGCTTAAGGTCAACAAGAAAGAGTGACTTTGTTTAGAACTCCTAGAACTGCTTTAGTTAAAGGTGGTCAGGAATTGGTTGAAAATCTGGTACAAAAGGATAAAAACACTAAACATCTTAAAAAAACAGTCTTAAAATGAAAGAGTATAAGACATTTTAAAATCTATATATTGGATTTTAAACATTAGATTAATTTGACAATGTTTGTAATAATTCAGATTACTCGAGAAATCTGATTTTAAGCCTAGATGAACAGAAGGTTTTCGTTAGAGTAAAGCTTTCCAGAGTTCATACTGGTGGTCAGGAAGCTAGAATGTGAAAGATTTAAGATAACCATTAAAATCGCACTTACTGTTAATTAATTCTACTGATAAATCAAAGAAAACTACACATAATTTACTATAAAGGAGTTGCAACTATTCTGTAACACAGAGAACATCAATGAATAACAGCAGCATTTCAGTACATTCCATGTTTACAGAGAAAATGCTGAGCATTAAACCACAAAAAAGCACTAACATTAATCAATCAAAATCTGCTTATAGTGTAAGGAGCCTTTTGACCAAAGCAAAATGTCCAGCCTGAACTTATTTACATTATATTTCCGCTAACATCAGCATAAGAGTTAATTATTCTTTTAGTTATGACTTGGTCAATAAACTGTCTTGAGCCCACCTTTGCAGTATTCTCTCTCATACATATCATATTTCACATAATGAAAGAGTCTGTTTCTACATAGGTACATTTTATAGTAAGATTAAATAGCAGCCTGGTTTTTAAGAGCTTTCACAGCAGTTAAATTTTAAGCAATGTCTTCTCCCTCTGAAAAAAAAAAAAAAAAGAATTCACAGAATAAGCAGGACATGAACTTTCCTAACATTTCCTCCACATTTGTTATATTCTACCCAAAACACATCCAGTGATTGATATGCCATTTCTGTTACTCAACAGTAAAGTTTGATACTAGACCCATGTATACAGCTAAAGTCACAGTGATAGCCTAAGAGGTACCAAGTTAAAACATCTGTAGGTAGAAGGCATGCAAAGGTATAGTGTCAAGTCAAAGCCATGGGCAAAGACACCAGATGTATTTTAACAGAAGACCGTAACTCTCCTTGAGGTCAGCTTTGGGACCCAAGAGCCAAACACTCCACTCATTCAGGAAACGTTGTTTATGCCACCCTGAGAAATTACAGTTTATTCAAGTTGCCTCATGAATAACATGAAATAAATAGACTTCAGCTTTTTCTGGACCACCCTTCTTCAGCTGTACACTCATCCAAAAATAAGATTAGATTGAAGTCTCTAGACTAGTGTTCTGCAGGAAACAAAACTAAAGAAACTACAATTATCAGTAACGTACCTACAACTACTAGTAACAAACTTAATTGCAAGAGCAATTTCTCAGAGGTTAAGTGCAACTCAACTATCTTATTTGTAGTTTTGCAGTGTACTACCCTTCATGGAAGTCAGTCAGTTCTATCATTTACAGGACAGATTTGGCAGCCAAACCTTCTCCAAAATACACATAGCCATTTTTTCCCCTCACATTTATCTTTATACTGTCCTATGCACATCACATACGTTCCAATAACAGTAGTATTTTTCATGATTTTATTTTGTAATGACCTCCTGACAAGTATAGCAGTTTAATGTTAGCTATCAAATGCCACTACTGATTTAGAGACATCTCAAGAGCAGCCACTTATATTTGTTATGAGTTGCATAAGTTATACAGGCATAGATAACAGATACTAGGGTTTGTACTTCATTATAATCATTTGTGCAAACAACTCATTAATAGTACTTTGAAAAGATGTGAAGGTCTATGTAAAATGCTAAGCATGAACTGCAAGTTGCTAATACAATTCAGATAACAAGAAATCCATTTCAGTTCATCTACAACTCTACTTCACAATCTAAATTAGAAGCATTAGAGACAAAACACTACTGCGTAAACAGTTCAAGTCTTTCCCTCTCCTTAGTTGATCCACACAATTCTCTCCAGACAAGTACTTCATACACAGTTTTTTTCTGCATTTTATTATTATTTTATTATATTATTTTGATTATCAACATTAATTTTGCAAAACTTTATTGGCGCATCATCAAATGTGCTTTTCAGAGGATTTCACAACATCCTATCTTAGTGGTGAAGTAGAGGAAGAGCCTAATTGTCCTTAATCCTCTATTTAAAATAGGTTAGATGAAATCCTCTTTTGACTGAAGCAAAAAGATTAGTCAGTGCCACCAGGAAAAAGAAACACTATTCCCCCCTCACCCTGCCCAGTATCTAGATGAGTTTAATGATTGACGAAGGAAACAAATTAACCAGTCTACTATTTCAAAAAGGGAAATGAGTCTGCAGGGAAGACCAGAATAAATGGAAAAGTGTTCCTACAAAATCTCTGCATTCTAAGCTTTCATACTTGTAGTAACTACCATGATAATATAAGTAAGAACAAGCATCCCAAAACACAATTTCACGGTACATCTCAGTAACCAGACAGAAGAACGAGTATGAAGCCCCCCCCATTTTCTTTTTTAATACTAATACGCATCTGGATCCCTGGTAAGTCTTGGCATAATTCCTGATATTGCCAAATGAAGTGAATACAATTTCAGGAAATACACGTGCACACATCAGCATGTGAATGCATGTACGTATATGCAGATGGAGGAACAAAGGGGAAATCAGGGGCAGCAGAAAGAGAAGCAGTGTAGAATACTGTTACATAACAAGAAAAAAAACAACCCTAAGACACAGTCATTATAGGCTTATGTCCACACCCAGTTTTCTTCCTGTGATATTACTAGTTTATTACCTGAAAGCATTAAACTACCCTTACAACATCTCTCAATGGACAAGCTGGGTAATACTCTCATCCCTGTCCTAAGGAAGGATGAATGCACAGAGAAATTAACATCTAGATCCACAAAGATATTTAGGTGCCTTATCAGCCTGTGGTCTTCTGTGAAGTTCCAAGCAAACTCCCCAGCCACTGGCTCATCTCAGGCTCCTGGAATAGTTCAGGCTAGGCTGCCAGTTTCTTCCTAGAAAGAGTGCATTTTTAGTGTAGTGTCACAAATACTCACTTACAAAATTAAAAACAAAGTTAAATTAAAAAAAAAAAAAACAGAACATTTTTCATGATGACTCAGAGTGTGTTTGTGCCACAGGCTTCTCAGAGTCATTACTGAGAGGGAATTAAAAAAAACAACTGGTGTCTGCATGATACAGAAAAAGAATCCTTGGTTTGCCTTGTCTACCTGCAGCTGTTGCCATGGCAATTATAGCAGAGAAGATAATAGCATTCCAGTATCATTCTGCCTCACAGTTCAGGATGAACTTCAGCTGAAACGTCCCTTGACAATTATACAACTAGAAATACTACATTATCCTGTGTAATGGTAAACTAGTAGAATAAGAAGCATTACTCTGGAAAAATACAATCTGACTAAAAGACTTACATGAGGCAGGCTATTTTGCCAAATAAAAACCCAGTAAAGTTGAATCCAGTTGCATAACAGGTGCTAAAACATCTGCTCGGTCTTTTCTGTGGCACAGTTTTCCCTTAGTTCCATCTCCCTGCCATACCTGCACATGACATGGAGGAGGCATCTCTCTGTCAATCAGATTGCAGCTCCAAGAAACAACGGTTTTCTAGTCACACTTAAACCTAGTTAGATTAAACAAGTTTATTATCCCCATCTCGACAGCACAAACAGTAGCCAGCTATGATATTTGTGGAACGTGGAATGTTTTACTTGTCAGCCCAGTTACTATTTTCTAAGTGCTTCTGGTTTAAAAAGCAGGCTCATTAGAAAATCCCATTCCACCTTGCCACTTTTCTTGTTTCAATTACTACTGTATGACAGGAGCAAAGAACAAATGAGAAACGGTGATCAGAGATGGTAAGCTATAAACGTGCTACGTTGTACCTTGCCCCTTTCCATTCTCAAAAGCAATTTTGAAAAGGCTTTCTGCTTTCAGTATTGATACTCTGTGGTGCTTTAGAAAAGGCATAAAAGCAGAACTATATTAAATACTTTTAAAAAAAATAATCAAAAAACATGTTATCAAAACAGAAAAGCAACCATGCAGTTCTCATCTCAGAAGAGACAAGCATTTTTGATACTAAAAATGGCAAGGTTAAAAGTTCTTGATCTATTTTAAGTCACTGAAATACTTCTACAATTTAGATGCTCCAAAAGCAATGTTTTCTACTATCAGAGAGCATCTGATGAGTGTAGATGAGCAATATTTTGTAGTCAATAGCAACCAGCTTGTAATATATACTCTAGCTTCCTTTAAGTGAGCTGTTTTACATAGTGTCCTATTTTCATTTGTTTATTCTCAAAAGAAAAAAACAAAACATGTTTTTCTTGTGTAAATTAGTTAATTGATGGGGTAAAGGGAAAAGAAAAACAAAGCCCATGGAATTCTCCATGCTTATTGCCCATCAGCCATAAATAATTGATAGAAGGGAGAGCATCTGGGGTTGGTTTTCTTTTTTGAGTTTCAGATTATACTGAAACATCTTAAGAGTACATTACAACAACAGAATGAACAAAACAAGAGTCAGTACTAGTACACAAGAGCTAGTTAGATCTGCAGAAGTGCCAAATCCTGTCAGCCACGCTCAACATTCAGCAGAATTAACTTCTGAGGTAAGTAAAGCTTTCAAACTGCCTTTTTTAAATGATGGGCTAAAAAGCATGCAGGCAGCACCCCATACAGACTCTTCCCCGCCTCCGTCCCCCCCCAAAAAAGGCAATTTGGAGAATAACAAGGTGCTAGGAGAAAACAGGAATTCAGAAGCTACCGATGCTGTTAGACAGCTACCTGAAAGGAGGTTATAGAGAGGTAACAAGTAACAAGCAATAGGACAAGAGGAAACAGCCTCAAGTTACACCAGGGGAGGTTTAGATTGGACTTGGGAAAAATTTCTTCACAGAAAGGGTTATCAAACATTGGAACAGGCTGCCCAGGGAAGTGGTGGAATCACCAACCCTGGAGGTATTTAAAAGATGGGTAGACGTGGTGCTTAGGGACATGGTTTAGTGGTGGTTTTTGGCAGTGTTAGGGTGGACTCGATCTTAAACGTCCCTTCCAACCTAGATGATCCTACGATTCTATCTTCTGATTCTGGTATGCAAGAAGGGAAACACCTCAGGTTTCAAGAAAACATTGTGACACACTGATTTCCACAAGAGATAACAAAAATGCATTACATACCAGGTATAGACACAAACACTTCAGAAATGCAAGTTACTAATTGCTGACCTGTGAATACAGGCATAGGCCCTATTGAGAAAACCCTTTGTACAGTGAGAATAGTTTTCAAAGTCAGGATATAAATATAAATATATGACATTTAAAACATCTTAAGAGTTTGTCAAATTATATCCCTGGAATTAAAAACAAATGAAAAAATAAGCCACAAACTTTTTGACTTAAAAGATGCGACAACTAGGAAGAAAAAAGTGTTTATTTTAACAGGCACCCTAAGAGACATCTAGACAGTACTAGTTTGATACCAGTCTGCAAGGGTGCAGAGAAAGCTGAATGACTACGAACAAAAGCAAGAACTGGAATGCAAGGGTATCCTTGTATGTATTAACTGAACTTAGATTGAAAAGAGTAGGTCATCTGAAATGCTTCATAAATGGACTGCTGTTTTAGACACAAATAATTCCAGAGCACTGATGTTTACCCCTGTCTCCAACTTTCAGGTCAAAGCACTTATCAACCTTTGCTGTAGCAAAGCTAGGTAAATAGAAAAAAAAAATTAAGCTCAATATTCATTTATTTCAACTAAGACTACATACACAAGTAAAATACTTAGGAAATCTAATTAGAAAACAGTTTTAGAATTATACTGCCAACAGAAACAACAAAGTTGTCTAAATGGATGACCAAAAAGCCACAGGCTGCCATAAAATTTAACAGAGAACTTGCTAAAAACCCCTAATGTAGCTTCCTGATTAGGCCAGTCAATCACCTTCTCGAACTATGATTAAAGTTGACCCACTTCTATAAAAGTAAAAAATAAAGCATCCATTTGTAAACTTATTTATTCCAACCTCCCAAAAAAGTTTTTCAGAAGCATCTGCAGAACTAATAGGCCAGAAGATTCCCAGAGGCCAGAGCTGTAATAAATCACTGTTCCTTCTGGAAGCGAATCTTATCTGCTGCTACACACATTTAGAGATATTTACACAGGCAACAAATACTTAGCATCCAGATTTGTAATCCTGAAGTAACAGAAGAAAATGAAAGAGGAGAAGCAATAAAGTGGCAAGATCTCTAAATATACTACATAATACAGCCAAAACAGTTCAGTAATAAAGACCTCTGACCCAGCAGTATTTATTGTACAACCCAAAGCCATCAACCTGGGCAAGAACATTTACTGATGAGGCCCAGCTGTCTTACAGATACAGAACAGACTGTCACCATAGCCTGCAAGATGTTCAGCAACCATTTAGTGTCCAAACAAACATATCCTAAAGAGTGACATTTTTCCAGATTGCCCAGATACATTCAAATCCACAATATTCAGGAATATCCAAATCCACATTCAGCCATAAACAGCCATTGTGAATATACAAAAGACGTATGTACCTGTTAAGTTAATGTCCATTTTATGAAAGATGTAATCAAGACTTGTTTTAAGATTATTAGCCATCTCTTGATTATAAAGAGGAGAACTTCGGAAGTCCAAAGATCAGCAAGAAATAAGTTACCAGAGAAAACTAATGCAACTGCAGTTATATGGGCAAAACACATGCTTAATGATATCCACACAGTGTCCTAAATAATCTAACTGTAAAACAGAAGCTCATCTTGCATGGACATGGTTTTAATTATCATTGTATGTTTGTTTTTCCCCTAAGTAGTGTACTGCTTAACATTCAGCTAACAAGTTCCTCTCATTACTGAGCACACAGCAGGCTCTGCATGACACTTACAGGACAGTACACACTAATTCCATATTCTTAGACTATGCAGCTGCCCTCCCTGTGGTAGCACACATCCTCTGGGGAACGCACGAACAATCCAAGGAGAAGACAGAGAAGCATGATGCAAAAGCAACATCCAGAAAAAGAGAGTATGTGACAAACAGTATAGGCCCCCAAGGCTATTTTCATGCTACCCCCACATAGCTATTATTTCCATTATTTGGGAAAGTAAATTAAACAATACAGTTGTCAAAATTGACCTTATTTATCTTATTGTAGAAGGCTTATTCAGATTCTGTGGTTCCACATAGTGGAAAAGCTGCATATGAAGATATTTCTATTTCATTACTTAAAGATACCTCTACTATAGCTCATACAGTTTAAGGCAGTAGAATATACAGAATAATCTCATTAGACACAGTTAAGAAAAGTTACGTTGCTATATTTCAGCTTGAAGGATCACAAAACATTTAGAATACTACGTTGAACTTCATGTCAGCCGCAGTGAAACAAACACCTTTTATATAGAAAGCTATTCTTTACCAACGGTCCTATAAATTCTGTGTGGCTGCAGTAATGCTAAGAGAAAATAAGAGCTCAAGTAAAAACAAAAAATAAATTTGCAGGATGGATACAAAGGCAGAACAACAGAAAGTCAAATTAGAAATTTAGTAAGAGAAAGACATCACCACTTCAGTCCTAAGAGGCTACACCATCTCTTGGTGAAGAGATGTGAACTACAATATGACTAGCATGCCGAACACGTATCTTATTCAGCCCATGTCACTGAACTGTTCCAATGTCTGGAAGATATAAAGACCACACTCAATGCAGGTAAAACAGCAGACAAATATTTGAAAACGCTAACCAGGAAACTGACTTTGATTTGAACTGACAGCAGTCAGTCATTGTTACGCTTCCACATGGCCTTGGAGATATGTGCTGTTTTGCATTGCTTCAGGACAGTGACTGCAACAGGGAGACCTTCACAATCAGGACAAGACTCCTGGTATTTAACTTACGCTTTTGTGTCCTACACCACGTAGCACAGGGAAAGAAAAGATGCAAAACTCTTAGAAACCATCCTACTAGAAGTCTCCATTAGTACAACACATAGCAACTGTTTGTTATCCCAAGATCACACCACACCACTGGTAAGAGCTCCCAGCTATCTTAACATCTCCAACCTGCATCAGCCAGGGTTCTCAGGATAAGCCAGAGACCAGCTTGCTCTGGGAAGGTCCTGCAGCTAAACATACCCAGGACACAACTTGCAGAACAAAAATTCATAGTTCTAGGACCTCAATCATTTAATAGTTTCTGTATAGTCTTTAACTAAATCCAAGCTTGAGCTTACTTTGATATAAGCACAAGACGTACCTATCCTCTCTGACCCTCCCGCAGAAGCGTCACTACTTTGTCTCCCTTAGTAAAAAGCAGCTTGGGAAAAGGTAAGCGCGCATCTATGCTTGCAAGGTGTAGCTGGTGTGTATTGAGGTGGGGTGAACAACTACGGAGCAATACAGCTGACCTGTATCTGCTTATCTGCTACTCATGTACAGTGGTCACTTTCAGGCCCAGCATTCAAACTATTAATTTTCACTTTCGCTGCTGTAGCTGTACAAAAATAGCTGAACCATGGAGATTAAAAAAAAACAAAAACACACAACACACACGGGCATCAGCTTGCCAGATCTTAATGGCCTTACTGAAATGATGAACACAAATTTACTTACAGTAGCTTTTTTCAAAACGATCTTTCCTTAGAGGAAAGGATTTAAAATTAAGAAACTGAAGGAATGCAAAAGAGCAAGAAGCAACAGGTGAAAACATACAAGGCAGCCTGGCACAGCTAGGCAGTTATCTAGACATAGCGTACTGGCATACATACAATACAGAAAGTAGTGTGATCTAGGAAATAGGAATACTTCCTCACATGGGATATAATAATGTTTCATTTAGCTATTAGAGTGCAGAATTACTCTCATCAGCAGTGCAGGAGGGTGATGACAGCCCACAACTTAAAAGCTCAGGTGCTTTATTTTCAGCATACTGTCTTCTCACATACTGCATCATCTTGTAAAATAACTGTCGTAGTTACTCTCAAGCCTGTTTCTTCCATATTTCATGCTTATGCCTACTTTGAAAGAAAGGTTAGCAACAGTGTTATGCAGAAGAGATTTGGAGACCTCAGTATCCTCTGTGCACAATGAATGCGCTATTTTGTACAGACTCCAGATGCAAGCACACAGAAAGAAAATCTTAAACCAAATCCAACAGTTAGACAAACACTGACAGATCACTACATCTAAACTGATCTTGCCTGCTTCCAGAGCACAGCACAGTTCACCTGACCTTTGCATATCCACAGAGACTTCTGCTTCTCTTATACCTTGTTATATTTTGAGCATTCTCCTTCCCTCAGGGCCACTTTCTAAGGATCCATATACACATAGCTGCTTTCAGTACTCACCTCTCCATTCTCTCCTCAACCCACAGAATACTCTAATGTGAGCAATCAAAAAAATCCAGTCATTTTTTACCTCTGCCATTTTTCTTTGCCTGTATGTAAAAGAGAAAGTTCAGCCCATATTATGTGGAGATAGCTCCTGACATGCACAAAACTAAGTGCATTTACTTTTGTGCGGTCAGAGCACAAAAGTTTCCTCACTTACAGTACTTCCTGCATGGGAGGAAAAGCTGTACGTATTTGGAAATTCCAATTCTCTCCCTATCTTTTTAAAATTTCTTCTACATCCAAAAGCAGAAATTTGCAGTTTCCTGGTATTGGTGGGTCCATGACCTTTGTATTGGTAAGTCTGCACTTACAGACATTCCACCAATTTACTAAAACCATTATCCTGAACATTTGTTAGGGGTTCAGCAAGACTGGATTTGTACTCACTGACAGACCTCAACCTACACTTGGATCCACTCTAATGCACTACCGATTTGCTCTTTCAGACGGTGTGGGTGGGGGAAAACACGCTGACCAACAAGCAAGATAAACTCTCTTTTCCCAAAGTACACCAAGTTTAGCACGTTTGAATCTTACCACGCACACCTGCAAAAACTTGGGACTATTCCAACCGTTTCATCAGTGTATTTAAGTTGGACAATTTCACAAAACGCAGCTTAACTGACACAATGTAACAAGGAGAAAGGGGAAAAAAAAAAAAAGAAAAAAAACAACCGAGAGGTTTTATCTGCCCTGATAACTACGTATATCAACACACTGTAAATTACAGTGTTTTGAACTTAGGTCAACCCGTTCTGGTTTAGCGAAGGACGGCCCCGCAGCCAGTTACCCGGGGAGAGAGGGCTGCAGGGAACCCACCAACAAGCGCTGCACCCTCCGTTCACACGGAAAATCACATGCGGTGGCCCCCAAGGCTCCCCCGGCCGCCGTGCCGGTCACAGGACCGCCAAACTCCTGACCGAGCCCCTTTCTGCAAGCCCGGGGCCACGGCGCGGCGCAGCTGCCCCGCAGAGGCTCGCCCGACCCCCCCCTTGTCGGCCGGCCCGCCNCAGCTTCCCCTCCGCCTCACCGGGCGGCGGGGGGTCTCCCAATCCTCGGGGGTACGAGCTGCACTTCGAGGGGGGCGGCTCTGGGGCTGGCGGGGCCCCGCCGGGACGGGCCCAACCGGCGGTACTCACGTATCGGCTCACGAGGGTCCGCAGGAGGCTGCAATCCATGGCGGGCGGGCGACCGCCGCTGCCCGGGCACTCAGGACCGCGCCGCCGGGTGCTCGCCGGTGCCGCCGGGCTCCCTGGCTCGCCTCACTTTCCACATGCAGGGAGCCGCGCTCGCCCCGCCAGACCGCCGTCACCCCGGCCCGGCGCTCGCCGCCGTCCCCGGCTATGCCAT
>VZSZ01006764.1:0-18772 GCA_013398815.1 Ibidorhyncha struthersii | reverse complement strand
TCGCGGCGGAGAGCAACGCGGGGCGGGAGAAGCGGGGCGGGCGCCCCACGCGAGGGGAGAGGGGGAAGGCGAAGAGGCAGAGAGTAAGAGGGAGCGGCCGCCGCTCCCTTCCGGGGAGCTCCGGGGCGGAGGCGTTGGCGGCACGCCGGCGCCCAGCCCGCCGCCGGGGCGGGAAGCGTCCCCTCGTCGGTGCCACGGGTGAGGGGACGCTCGGTCTGCTTCGGCGTACGACATTCCTCTTGTTAGACCGCAAATACGTTTAAATAAGCTGTTACCGGCACCACGCGGCAGGTGAAAATTGTATTAAAGGCAAAAATCTTCGCGCAGCCCTGCGCGTGCTCGGTTTTTAAGATAGCTGAAAGAACACCTTCGAAGGCCTTTGTTTTCCTCAGCTGTTGTGTTTTCCTGCAGTTCATGCCAAAGGACTCGCTCAAGTTTGCAAGAATCTCGTAGGTAGTCTTGGGTAATTTGTGTATGACCTTGTACAGCTTAATATAAAACTAAGACTAAGCCAAATTCTTTCTCCACAGCTAACTGGAACTTAGTAATTTCATACAATTCAATATTTTACTAGAAAAAAAGTTAATGAAAGCAAACAAAATTAAAGCATTTTATACTTATGAAAATCCATTCCCTTATTTAGCAGCAATCACGTAAGCTGTCCTTTACCACCTAGCTCATGGCCAAAACTAAACAATTTTTGCTCCTTTGTTTTTTGTGTTGACACAATTCAGTTGTTGTCTGGACAACGTAAAATCTTCTAACTTAAAAGAGTACCTGAATTTCTGATACAACTAACGTGGAAAAAATAGACATTACACTACTTGAGGTCATCACATAAATGCTAAGAGAAGGGACATGTGACTGATTCTTTACAGGTCACCTTTAATTTGGATGCATTATATATGTTCAGCGTTTTTTATTACTGGTTAGGTTGCAAAATGTATAATGCGCAGTAAGTGCAGTGTGGTCAAGCTAATGTTGCTGTTCAGACTCTGAAGTGATGTTGGTCTAAACCCCAATTTTCTTCATCTCAGTTACTACTAATAATTTATATTCATTTTGCAGCGCCTTCCATTTTCATGCTCCTATTTACAGACATAACACTTCTGTAACATAGGGTTTTGCAGTTACATTTCACTTTCAAGAAATTATCATTGAAGCTGAAAGGGAAAAAAAGAATTAAAAGAGCTATGAAATGACAGGATTTTTTCTCAAAATTAGCAATTCTGCATGAGTTAACACAAAACTACTCTCATCTGTTTATTTACATGAACAATTAAATAATAATATTCTGCGTGCATATCATCACTCTTTAGGGAACTAGTTTATTACAAAAACAATAGAGGAACCTCATTCATGAACATAAAGTGATAATGTCAAAATACACAGATTGTGAAGCTGAAACAGGAAGTTGCTTTAGTTGTTTTTTAGAGTATTTCTCTGTCTAGCCATTCCATTTTCAAAGAACCTGTGGAACATTCATGCTTCATAATATTTTTACGAGTTATTCGACTTTTAGTCAAACCTTGCCATTTAGTCAATCCAGTGTCTTCAATGACATGGCTTCTTAGCCAGATTTTGAGTGAAAGCAAATTTTCAAATTATGCAGAAAATTGTTCTTTAAAGTTTTCTTTCTTTTAATACTTTCAGTAGTTTCTTTCATCCAAATACCGCAACATATTTTCCACATAACTAAGTGTCATTTCTTCATAGAAGCAGGTAATTACTGCCACAGGTTAAAACCTGCAGTATCTGTACACTGTTTCCATTAGAGAAGCTGTGCGAGATGTCCGTGCTCCTTGGTGCACCGCATGGAGCAACCCTGAAGGGAAGTTAGTTCACTTGATGAGCTGGTGACAGTTAACGACAGCTCGCTGCTGAGCATGATCATCATGGGGATATTTCCAAGCTCCTTGCAGCTTTGCTAACTGAGACAGAGCTGCACGGATCCCTCAGATCCAGAACCTGGAGCCCACTGGTGGGTGCAGGTCCCACCTGGATGCAAAGGCTGGCTGTGTTCCCTGAGGTGGAAAGGGGACCACGGCTCCTGTTCCCACTGACTTTTTCAGCCGAGGGCAGAGAGAAGGGACACACATGCTCAGGTTCACATTTGCCATTTCCAGGCTGCTGCTCAGGCTAAGCTCAGCAGCATCCTTCTGCCCTTCCCATTGAGCCTGTGGCACTGTGCTGCCAAGAAACAGAGAGAAGAGGAGCACAGCTGGATCCTGGGCACATATCGAGGTGAAATCCCAGCCTCCGTTAGTTGTCATGCCCATATTTCCACAAAAAGGAAACCTAAATGGGCAGCCTGGGAAAGAAGTAGGCCACTGAAAGTTAACACAGCATACCCTTTCTGACTGAGCCGTGTTTGTGCAGAGAGAACTGAAGAGCAGATATATACACCTTTTTGGAGTGACAGGCTCTTCCGGGGTTAGTATGCGACTGAGCGGGGTGTTTAGGTCATACGTTTAGACTTAGGTACCTCAAATCTGCCTAAGTTGGGCTTAAGGTGCCTGAGTCCTTTATTGGATCTGGCCTGAAGTGACTTGCTAGAGGTCACATTGTGACTTGAGAGTCAAACCAAAAGAGGAACCTTGATCATACTGGTCATGGATCTGTTCTGCCTATTATGCAATGTTTCATTTTAAGCAGTTTGTTAAACTAACCGCCTTTGTCTTTGAATGTGCCATCACTCCTCATTTCTCGTTTTAAAAATAAATTCCTGAAATTACCTGTATGCTGCCTCTACCTTGTGTGACCTAGCTGTCTTCTCTAAATCTCTTGCTTTTTTTCTGGCTGCAGATTAGACCTCCTGTTCTATTACTCTCCATTTCTCCTTCCTATTCTTACTGAATGATGCCTTCTGATCCATTACTGGCCTCTCAGCCTGCTCCTACCTGCCGAGTTGAATTACCAAATGCTCTAGATCTTACTGCTTACCACAGAATCTCACATCCCTTCTGATTTACTTACCGTATCAGTACAGCTCTGCTTGAAACATCCTGTTCATTGTTCAAAATAGCATTAGACATCAAGGTGAATATTTTAGTGTGGAAAAGATTTACTCTTCTTATATACAGCTGTATTTTCTGCTACTTTGCAATCCTTATTGAGTTACCCTGTTTCATAATTGCAGTGAAAATGTTGAGAGACTGGTCTAAGGGCAGCAGCTCACTTCATGCTGGATTCTCTTCTTAAGGCAGTGATACTCTGTGGTTTAGTCCACCTCAGCTTTGGAAGGTGGCAAGGCAGGATTTAAAGCTGGGCCCCAATAAAGTTCCACAGTTATCGTGGGCACAATGCTTATAGAGTGTACATTTACAATATCATTGACATCAGAGGCACCAGAGTTCTAGATTTTAAGATGTTTAACATCTGTTTAGATTCCTGCTTCATATTACGTTAGTGACTATGTACCTCTAGTAGTTCCACCCAAACTGACTAAATACTTCTTGAAAAATCCGTAAGTGGTAGGAGTTGACCTGGGCATATGTCAGAACAGTGTGAAGAGAGGAAAACAACAGAGATCAAAAAATCATTAATTGTATGCAGCTCATCTGCTTGAGGAACTGCTCTACACTTTGAGTGAAATCACTGATCCTGCAGTGTTCCTGGCTTTTCCTCTACAAATATACCACTTCTTAATTGTGTCTCTCCATCTAGTATGTTTCTGAAAAGCTAATCAAAAGAACTTATTCTCTTTCTTGCATCTACACTGTATATTTAAACTAGTTAATTTGTATTAACAGGGGAAATTATTGCCTCAGTGGAACAGACGTTTGTGCGTTCATCTATTGCAAATAGTATTTTCTCAGATCCTTCTGGATATTGTTTGTGAAAAGAGATACCAACACTAATGTTGAAGCCTTTGTTTCATGTTAAAAACATTTCACTGCCTGGTGTTTACAGTAGATGTACTTCATTTCAAGAATGTAATTAATGGTAATTGTGGTGCCTTTAGGACTTACCTGCCTGGGACAGTTAACAAACTGAAGGTGAAGCTAAAGTGTGACACCAAAGCGTGACGCCAAAGCAAGTAAAATGGACAGCATCAAACTGCTGTGATGATGATTTTATAAGTAGAGTGGCCCAAAGGACAGAGCATTAAGCACTGGATATTGAGGATCGCTTCACTCTTGCTTGACATTCTTTTTCTAGATCTGTTTTTTCCAGAAAGTACATGTGAAAATAAGACATATTTCTGACACTTTGACCTCTCTGTTTCTAACCACTGGCAACAATACATAACTTCTGTTATACTCAAAAGCTAAATGCACTGTCATTATGACAAAATGTAATTCCCACACCCTTGGTAGCAAAGGTGACCTTTGTTATATAGTTTCTTAGCAAAATCCTCTAAAAGAGCAGAGTTTGGCTTCTGACACCATCAAGTAAATGCATGTCAGTTAAAATAATTTGGCTGCAATCTTCTACCAGCTCAGGCAGTTCTCTGCAGTTACAACCAAGGTTTGCTCATCTGCATTACCTGTGTATGTGTAACTTAATGAATCACAGCAAATTTTGGTCATTAGCAAAGACATCTTTGCAAGAGATCCAGTCCCTGGCTGCTGCAAAGTAACCCTTTTCATCAGGAAAGGCACAGCATTCAGGAAGGTCTTACTAGTGACACAAAACAGGAGAAGGTTCCCTCACGTGGACCATTTGGAACACTTGAAACAGTATATTAAACTCATTAAAAGGAAACCCAGCCTCCACCAGAGGAGGTTTCTCCTGAGATGAAATGCTGTTGGCTGCTATGGTTACTAATGTGATCTTCCATTTACTCCCTTGTTCACTCACCTGCTTTCCCATTCAAACACCACAAACAAGTACCTTCAGAGACATTTGTTGTTGGAACAGTGACAAACCTCATTAGTGGCAGCCATGCATAACCAAAGAGAAAAAAAAAAAAGATACAAATGAGCAGCGAATAAACAGAAGAAAGGGAAGTGCTGGAATGTATAGGTGTTGTGAATAATATTCTGTCCTTGCTGCTATGTGAACTTTGTGTTCGCTTTGGATTTGCATTAATGTTAGTCTTGCCTTATGTCTCTGTTTTACACTTCAGTGCCTCGATCCGGCAATGAAGTCCCCACAGTCAGACTCCTGTGACTGTAGAGCTGAGTGCAGTATCAGGATTTAGATGAGGAGAGTATTCTGGTTTATTTTTGGTATCTTAAAGGGACAGAACATTATTTTGCTATTTCATTTTATCTCTGGTAGCACTTCACAGTCTGGTTCCCACCTTTACATACAATTTTTTCACATTTCGCATTGTTCTGATAAGCCTGTCTAACTGTTTAATGAGTTCTACACTGTGAAACTGTCAAATTTAAAATAAATCACGTCTTGGGGCTGCTTTTTTTTTTTTTTTTTTTAAATCAAGAAACAAAAGATTACTCTTTTTTAAAAAAAGCACATGAGTATTCCTGTCTTATTCCATGATAATAACCACACGGTCCAGTTAGTATAACTAGTATTCATCATAAATGATGAATACTTCCAGGTTAGGAAATACATTTGGACAATATTTTCTAGTGATAAAGGCAAGCAGCTGATCCTCAAAAAGGGTAGTAAATAAAAAGGATATCACTTTCTGGCTACTTGTCATCTGTAATGTCATCTGTAAAATTACTTTTGTTCTGATGTAGCATTCAATCGAAGCTGAAAGAAATCTTTTAGTGGTTTGTTCTTTCCCACCAAACAAGGCTCTAAATATAGCAGTATCAGCATTCTGGGCTTCAAAAAAGCTGTGGTTCAGGTTTCTCAAGATATCTGCTTTTCCTCCTGACTGTGTTCAATTTGTTTTATAACTGTTTATTTAGGAAGCATGAGTAGTTACAAATCAATACATAAAGTACCAGAAATATTAAACACTACCAAAATGAACTTTTTGCTCAGATAAAAATGCTGCAGTGATACAGTCATCAGATTTTCCCATTTGAAAGTTACAGCCCGCTGGAGGACAAATGCCTAGGAAAGGGACACAGCACTGCAGCCTAGGGCAACCTCGCTTGTCCCACAGAGAATGGCCGGCCTACCTTTGCATCGTTCTGCTCTTCCCCTCAGTCCTGGTTATTCTTAGAAGCTGCATTCTCACGCCCTGGGAGCGGACACAGCAGGGGTGGAGTGCTGATGGGAGGAGGGTGTCCAGAAGGAGGTCCTTTCTTCACCCCTCCAGGCCTCCTGATGACCCCCACAGGCGGTAGGGATGGAAGTAGCATGGTTACAGTCCATATTCTTTTCTTTCCTGTAGGTAAATTCCAGGTGACAGTGACACCGACTGCACCTCTTTCATTTCCTTTGTCCAAAAGGCATCAACATGTTCTCTCAGATTAGTAAAACTGTCAGTGTTCCGAGAAATGCTTTCAAAATAATTTCTGGTGATGTTTTCACTAGTAATGCTCTATACATGGCTTTTTCATCTGCATGTGTGAAGCATTAAAACCTGCTTCTACGGCCACAGCTTATTTGATTGAGAAGTGGTTCTTTAAGGTGCTGCCGTGTTTTCCCTTACTGCAGCTGTGTCTGGCTGATCTTCTTGAGCGCTGCAGAGGCTTGGCATGATGAGCATTGTGTGGACTGGGAATCTTGCTGTGAGGGAACACGTTGAGGCATTTTGTAGACAGACTCAATGAAGTGTATGAGATCCCTGAAGCTTTCGGCCATGACAACATTCAATTCCATCATGTCACTTGCTGTGAAATGTGTAATGGCCACAGCCATTGCTTTTTTCTCCTTCGGGAGTTTGCCTGTAATTTCAGTAAAGTTGCTGTTACAAGTTTGTTCCAACTTGTCATTTGTGTATTACTAGAAATTGTTTCAGTTAAGTAGGCAATAATTCTAGGAAGAACGCTTCCTCCTGACAGAGATGCGCCAACACAAACCTTTACATCCTTACAAAAGGGCTTATAAAAATAAAAATTAGAGTTGCATAAAGAGCCAAAAATAAAAATTGTATTAGCATTTTCATTGTCTAATCCTTCCTCTCCAGAGTACGGCCTGTTGATTTGTAAAATATCTCTATATTATATATAATTACAAAAGTTTGAATTCCATGTTCTTCTATAACATTCCACTCACTTAAATCCCACCTGGAGGGAAGCCAGGCTGGTATAGAGACTGGTATTCTCTGTGGGCAGAAGTATTAATCGGCAAATCTGGGAAGCGACAGAGATCTTCTGGTCTCTTCACAGATTTTATAAGCAAGAGGAAATTTGTGTAGCTTGATGGGAGTGCAGAGGTAGATTTGTATGACTATGAAAGTAGCTTGCTCCTACACAGTATGTGTGCCTTTGTTGTACTGGAAATTTGGGGTTATTTCCATGTCTTAGTTTATTTCACATAATGGGCGTATGGATTCCGTGCTAATTAGAAAAGGATTAATAAACTGTGGTGACAACATCCATGCCTTGTCATGATACTTCCCAAATCTGTCAGTTCTGAAAGCAGGAAACCCATCTGACTTACAGCTGAGTAGGAAGGAGAGCCGGTCAACATCATCTCCACAGAACGAAAAGCCTGGTGATGGACAGATTTTATCAAGAGGCTGTGGTCTGCAAAGCACCAGTTTCTTCTGAGGCATTAAGCCTGTGCAGACTAAGATGACTTGTTCTGAGGAAGCTCATGTTTCCGTGTAACTGGGCTTAAGTTCTGGTTAGGCAAACCAAAGTTTTTCCTGACTTTGTGTTTACACTGATTCTAACGTGAGACATCTGTTTGCTGGAGTAGGCTGTCCTGGCAAGGGAAATCAGTTACCACCTCATCAGTGGGTGAAAGTCTCTGCTGGACCTCATGCAGAGGCTGCTGAAAGAGAGGATTTGACCTTCTAGTGTCCAGAAATATGGGACAGAATAAAATACCCTTAGCTGGGAATTATTCCAAGGGAACTGATGCTTAATAGTAGTGAACTTACAGGGGAGGTGGATAATACTACCAGAAACCATTTAAGAGGGATGTATCTGGTAGTAAGCTAAATACTATGATTAAGTGTCATCAACAGTATTTGATGCTCTATAAATAGACACGTGTGCTAGGGCAGTCCTGCAGCAGCCATTCAGTGTTGACTGATTTTAAGACAGTCAAGGCAACTGTTGCTTTGCCCCATTTTGACACTACTGCTTCTGCAAAGCTGGCTGGTGCTGGAAAGGAAGGGCCGAAGTATGACACGTGCATGATTTCTATCCTCCACGACTAGCGCTTTAATGTCCCCAGGTGAGAGGACAAAAGCTATCGTACTTCTTGAGTATGTCTCTTTCTTTTGCTTCCTAAAATAACTGTTTACTGGCAGTTTACTGCCTCAGATTAGGTCACCATTACAAATGTTCTTCAGTGTTACCTCTGAAAGAAGAATGTAGCTGAATTTTCCTATACAGCTGCGATTCGAAGCCAGGTGAAGTCTAAGTGCTGTCCTGAATCGCACAGGCCTGTCCTGATGTATCTGAGCCGGCAAGCGTATGTCCATGTGTGACATTTCTAGAACTAATCATCCTGGCAGAACGAGTTGTATAATGGGTATTGATTTATAACTGGATGTGGGAGGGTTTGTTCATGTTTTCATACTGCTGTTGAAATTGAATTCTGTCAATTAGTGACCACTTTGCCTCCTCTGTACTGAGAAGTGTATGAGCAAAGAGCAATTTCAAAATTTTGCCTGATTTTGCCTTGCTGAGACAAGGGAGGAGGGGAAATGTCAGCTTGTTCCACTCTTCCCTGCTGTGCCCTTCCTCCCCCTTTGGAAAGAGGAGGTGGCTCAGGCTACTCATCAAAGGCAAGATATTAAGGGAAGAATCCAGTAGCAGGAGAAGTGATTTATAAAGGCTTCTATGCTTTAAGGTTATGAGTCAGGGATTCCTTCCTTGCAATACTTAGCCCTCAGGCTCCCTTCCCATCTTTGCCTGCTACTGTGTAGCCCCATTGACGTCAGTGGGCTGGCATGGGTGTAACTGAAACGAATTTTCTCCTATCATTCAGCACAGGTTATCGATCTGAATGGCTTCTTGGATTTCTGAGGAGCTGCTTCGAGGCTGAAGGGTGGTGGTGGTAGAGACAGAAACCAAGCATTATGAAAAAATTTGACCAAGACTTGGGTAACTGCTAGCCAAAGAGAAGAGAGGTGAGGGGAAGGGAGGAGATGAAACAGAGGAAGGATGGGTATTTGATAGCTCTTTATTTTATCAATTAATTCCTGACCTAATTATTTATAAATGCGTACATAGCCATATGCATACAAACTCCTTTCTTTCTGTTTGCCTTTTTGATTACAGTGAGGCCCTTTAGTACTAGTCACTGTATATACATACACATGGTGATACAAAATCATGGCACCTTTCTAATAATGCATAACCCAGTGGCTGAGGCATTACATATATGTATATATAGCATATATATAGGATGATGCAATGGATATACATATGCATTACACTATTCAGAAAGAAGAACTTGCTAAAAAAGAGTTGGAATACAGTGGTAGCTGAAACCGTATTACTACATTATATTACATATCCCTTAAGTGTTAGAGTTATGGGACATATAAGCTAATTTTAGTCAAGAAGCAGCATATGTTGTCTGAGTTCCATGACTAGACTGCTGCCAATACCTAAGCTAGTGAGCATAAAGAGAATTTGGATGGCCCCATTACAGCTCTGTAGTTTTTAGACAAGTCCTTAATGGCACTGAAACCCTGGATAATAAAAGCATTTGTTAAGTCATAGTACTTTCTATTCAGTCTCATACTCAGCAGGCAAAAGAAGGCTGTGGGAATACTGTGTTACACTCAGAAAATTTTAAAAAGCAAACAAACAAAATTTTATCTCACAGCTGTGCATCTGTTGGTATCAGCAGGGCGTATTTAGCTGTGTTTATACAGAAAGTAAACAGGTAATTGGACTTCAGCGAGAGTCAGTGAAGTACTTTGATGGGATTGTGTAAGAAAAATTTTATTTTACAGGGAAAGCATGGTTGGTCATTTTTAATGCATGAAACTGGAAACTGCTAGATATATGAGTATTGAGTTGGTTTATTCTTATGTTCATCACAAAACCAAAATACTGTAAAAATAACTTCATTGAATAATGCAAGAAAATAGCATTTAGTAATAAAACTATAGTCAGCTTCAAAAGCCTAAAGAAGTATTGGGGTGCTGTATATGCCAATAATGTTATACAAATGCATTAGAAAGCCTAGTTTAGAAGCCTGGATTTTTATTTGTTATTAATCAGTGGGCAAAGAATAGCAAAGAGCAGATAGCATGAGACTACCTGAGTTTTGTTACACTTCTAAAGATGCTCTTATTCCAAATACAAAATAATTATTACTTGAAATAGATACTACTTATTACTGCTTTTACTTAAGTATTATTTTCAATGAGAAAAGCATAACTGTGCTTCCTTTTGCCCAGCAATTTTCTTCCTTTTGAGACAGAGTGGTATGGTTCTGCATAACGTCCTGCACTATATATGGCTTCCAGGTGTTCCAGCCACTACTGACAATATGTAACATGTGGGTTCTTTTACGTAGCCTGCTAAGTTTGCTAGGAAAAGGTGAAGACAATGAACTTCCCTCCATGACTAAGGTAAAAAACATGCTTCCTCAGGAAATATCCTTTCCTTTTTCAATTAGCTTGCATGTTATTCTTCCTATACTGATAGGCTGCCAAGGCTTTTTTATTAAAAGCTAGAAAATTTGGCAAGGCTTCCCTTCAGAGCTCAGTGGATTGTTCATACATCTGATGTAGGCACATATGAGGCAAGTGATTTATCACGCTTGAGTTTTTGTGTCCTTGACATTTATATCTTAAAATCAAAACAGCCTGGAATCACACAGCACTTCATTGCAAACAGGGAGGTGTGTCCCTGCAGGCTTCAGTTACTTAGCGTGGGCTTAATGATAAAGGGCAAATAGCTGGAAAGTGGCATAATAGCACTCTTCTCACTTATATGTTATATTTAAAACTCTGGAGATGCATTGCTTCTCATAGGTAGGTATCAACAATATCATAATGTGATGTCAATCACACTCAGATTACTTTTTTTTGATCTGTTTCAGGGCAGGATTCAGCACCAACCTGACAAGGGAGGTAGGGGACTCCAGTTATAGCAGCTGCAGAATATGTAAAATACCATGCTACATTATTTCTTAGCTTCCATTCAGCAGGTAAGGAAAGTCTTAGTTTGTCCCAGTCTACAGTGGTAAACTGAAATGGGAGGGGAAGGGAAAGTAGGGACCATCAGGTGTCTCAAAATGGCTTGACTTCCCTAAATCTGCCCAGTAAAAGTCATCTTTTGTATTAGCAAAATCATCTGAATTGTTAGGTAATGAGAAAGGAAACTCCAGAAATGCCTCAAAAGACCATTCTGGTCTTGTTTGTGAAACAGGATTATAAACAAAAATCTGTCTCTGCAGTAGAAAAAGGAATGGAATGACTTTCTAGGATGCTCTTAGTCTGAGATCACAGCCCTGAGAAGCATTACAGAGCCAGGAATACAAGTTCAACACAGTTTTAAAGGACTTGGCCAGATATACGGAATCACTTACTGAAAGTAATTCTCTGATGAAAGGAAACGCTAAGAAGGCAAAAGAGTCTCCTGACATCTAGTAGTCACTACAGTCCTTGCAATAATTGTTTTTTGTGCTAATATGATTTATAGGATGCCATCAGAATTGATATTGTGTGCTAGAAAATCTGATGCTAAAGTTGTGATGATTCTTATGTGACAGGCAGAGGCCAAATGCAGATTAAAAATGCATCTCTATATTAGGGCCAATAAAAAGAGTCAGTTCTATAATAATATTCTAGGAACACAAATGGAATTTTATTAACCCTGCAGGATGCTGCCGGTGCAGAAAGATCACTAGAAAACACTACCGTGCTTTGTCCAGAACAAATACGCTAGTCCTGTTTAGAAGAAACAGGTGTAATGATAAGCAGTTAAACAGCATATTGGCTGTCAGATAAGAATATTATAGCATACAGTTGAGAGACGAGCAAAATTTCCTTGTTTTTACAAGCTTTCACCTTGCTTTCATATGGGATGCTACCAAGGTATTGCCAGTGATTGGAGCCAGAGACACAAAGAGCTGAAAGTAACTTGTTCCCTGAAGAGTGGAAGTGGTCAGTCTTCATGAAGAAGACAGGAGGATCAGGAATAGACGTGTTTTTTCAGCCTTTGAACTCACTTTCATTATGGTGAGTTTTTGTCTGCCATCTTATTTGAGGTCGTTTCCTTTGTAAACATCTATGGATCAGGGAAGATTCCAGAGATTAGAGAAGGCAATTATAAAAGCCATTATTTTTTTCCAGAGGAAATACATTAAACAATAATTGTTCTACATAAAAACCTAGTGAATGTATAAGTGTAAAGGACAGTTATTTCTTTTCTTTTCTGTGCAACTTCAGAAAACATGCCTATTTCTGCTCATCTTCATCTGTCAGTAATTCCATTGTTCTGGAAATATTTGCATCCAGTTTTGCTTCTACTGTTTCTACAGATTTTATACTAAGTATACATCTGCAACTTTCACATATTCCATATTCTCTGATACCCTAAATGTTAAGGTTCAAGAAAGGATTATTAGAGGACCATTTCCTTCAAGGTAACTTATTTTGTAGTGTGTCGTGTTGAATCCACGAGTCCAGATGTACCAAACCCACAAATTTTGGCTGTGTTTCATGTATATGGCTTGATTTCAACCATGTTTGACTAAAATTAGATCACTGAATTCGTTCAGAAACGTCTGCTTGTTCAGCCAAACTACAGCTTGGTGAAATCAATTTAAAAATATGCTGGTACTGCCAGCAAAATTAGTGTATCTTCACTGCTCTGCATACTATTCAGGCTTTTCCCTTAATTCTGTTTTTTTTTTTGCTGTGAATTAAACTTTTGTAACCTTTCCACATCATTCTCTCTCAGCTGGGTATGATTTTGTATGTTTACTCAGTGTAAATTGATGTCATACAGGACAGAGACATTTTAAGAAACTCAAGGTAACAATCCTTGCCTAGACTTTCATCAGATTTGTATGTTTGTTTGCACTTTGGCATAAACAAGTAACAATTTAACAACTATTCTTTGCATAACTAAATATGCCTACTTTTAATAAAGAAAAACATAAGAGCTACTAATGCAATTACTAACTTCGTTGTGGGTTAATGCTCTTCCAGTGCCCTCTTGGTCTACATTGATAGGGAGTTAATTGGCTTATGTGCTAAGAAAGCTGATTATGTTGCCCAGACCCTTAGGGTCTGAGCAGGGGGAGGGTCTGAAAGATGTAGAAAAGATGTAGACAAGACAGATCCCCATGTGGAAAGATACCTATGACCTGTGCAAAATCTTCATTAGTTTAAAATCTACTTTTCTCTTACATACTACCTTTCCCACCATGCTCCATTACTTATAAATTCTAAAGATGATGTGTACTGCTGTCTTATCTTCCAGAGAAAAGGAAATTGGAGGAAATAAATACATGTTAGAAAGTCCAAAATTGCTGGAGTTGAGCATGGGACACAGCAGGCTGAAGCCCAGACAGACAGAGGGAAAATCATGGACTGTAGCCAGTGAAGGCTACAGGAAATCAGGAGAGGTCACCGTTGTCATTAGCCTAGTCTTTGCGACAGCCAGAGTCTCTTGTTTTCTTGATCTCTGTCCTCTCAAACAGACAATTTGGAAAAGAATAATTCTGTAAATGGTGGTTTGAAAAAGCAGGACTAGGAACTGCTATTCCTAGCAAAGCTCCAGCGTAACCCAGAAGGAATTCCTGCACACCTCTGCGTTCCAATTCAGGTAAGGCCTCACTGGAAGGAATTCTTAAAGCCAATCAGGCCAGACACTCCAAGCACAAAGAAGAAGAAGACATCTAATACATTTATATCCTAAAGATTGCCCTGCTGTGACAGATAGACTTTAGTCTGTCAGTTCATATCTAGTTAAACTATGAAAAAAATTCAAATCCTGTTGCTTCAAAGGCAGAGTGAGCTTGATACTGTCTGATATATCATGCCGGAATAGCTGACATGCAAATCAGGTTTCAAAACATTTGCTCTTTTATGCTCAGCCAGGTGCAGGCAAGATCAAAGAGGCCCCTAAAACCTTTGATTTTGTTGAGGGGAAATTGGAAAATTTGTCCAGAGCTTATAGAAGGGCAGAGAGGACCCTGAGTAGAGATGGGCAAGAATGTAATAGGATACAAAAAGCACAGTGATTAAAAAAATTTAGACACCTTTTCCCTCACCCAAATGATATATCTGATTCAACACTGCATTACTGAAATTCTGAAGAATCTTTGACTGACATCTTTGATATGTTGATGAGATCTCTCACAACTTCATCTTCAAAATTATTCACAGAGTATAAAGGACTGGGATATGAGGGTCTTTGCATAGCATAGACCACAGGCTCTTTCTTTTGGTTGATAGTAGATGTCCTAGGGGATCAGAATCAGTCTGGAAAGTTGCCTAAAAGACTGTTTTTTTAACTGATAGACCACCAAGAGAAAGACACAGGGAAGCAAAATAAATGTTTTTGTGTTATAAATTATCCACATTTTTCATTACCTACTCAGTTGTTATGGAGTGCAGAATAGGTATATTTTGCTTACTCTTCTAAACTAACAAGATTTTCAGTCTTTTAATAAGCACTGTCTTGAGCAAAACATTGGAATCATACTGTTGTATTTTGGATTTACAAGTAGAACAATTTCAAGGGTGAAACAGCACGCAATTTCTAACAAGTTTAGACCTTAAAACATTAAATCTTAAAATCTTAGATGCTAAACCTTGGTGCCTCCCACTTGGCATTAGATAAGAAAGCAGCAGACAACAAAGTGCTCTCTCTTCAGTATCTTGTTACAAAAGCATGGGCTAAAGGACATAAAGAAGGGTTTAACCAGCACTAACACAGGATATTATACTAAAAATACTTCCAAGAATACTTTGAAATTTGCTTAGACTGCTAGCTTTGTCTCTCCTAGCAGTGACAAGCAAGAACACCATAATATTAGGTTCTATGGTAGCCGCCTAAGAATAGGCTTCTAATGGAAAAATCGATAAATGGCAACTAACAGTGCTCATCCAAATCTGTATGTATAGGCTTTTATTTAACATGCAAAGACTGAGAAAATGAAATAGAAATTTTTACGACTTCTTAAAATGTTTGTCCCTTTTATATATAAAGGGGTACTTTAATGGCCCATAATAATTTTATATTTTTGTATCCTTGCCTGGAATGTATTTTGTCTTAGAACAGCACTGTCAGGCAGAGAAAGTACTGTTTCTCTCACTTACCAAAGGAAACCGAGAACAAATATCCATGGTGCATTTCACGTGTCATCTGATGTGTTGATTTTAGCCCAGACTTTCCAAATTATTTAAATGCAAGTGTACACCGTGGCATGAAATCTAGCAGTGCAATTTGACTTGCTCTAATTTTAAGTGTCTGCACTGTAAGAATCTCCACCCAAACAAAGTGTTCTAAACTCCTACTATAGTCAATGGAGAGCAAATCAGTACAGGCAAGGAACTCGGAGAGGCTTTTAGTTGACCAAATGTATTTCCTTTAGGATGAGATAAATTCTCCTCTGCATGCGTTTGACCATACTGGCTCATTGATTTAACTGAACTGTAGACACCTGTTTATATGCAGATGTTTCTACTGTAGACACCTGAAGTTCGATCAAGCTGAACACTGCCCCACATAAACTGTAGGACAGATTGAGGAAAAAGGTACAACCAGGCTAGGCCTTAATGCAACCCCAAGTGCAGTCGGATATGCTGGCACCACTGTGTCCTGGTTGAAGCCATCACAATATTCAGCAGCAGCCCTTTTTAGGACATCATGTGGCTGCTTGAGAATGGGGGCACGTGAGTCAACAAGTCTGTGGCTCCTGTGGGAGTTGAGGTGGCCCTACACCACATGTGGCACAGACAGGTGGGGTTTGTATGTAGCCGGAGCTCAGGTGAACAAGGTGGTCGCCAGCCAAGCATCAAGCTGGACAGATAAAGGAATAAAACTCTGTCAGAAGGTATTCTGGCCATTACCCCACTCTCTGCCCTATGGGGTAATATAAAACATAAACAATGTGATTCAAACCAGACCCCACAAGAGGCAGGCCCTAAACTCCTTTGGGACTTTGTCTCCACATGAATTACTACAGGTTATGTAGGAAGTCTTTGAGGCAAAATGTAAACAAACTCTGGCTCCTCAAACCTTAGGCTAATGTTTTGACACCTAGATCATCCATGCTGAACTGTCTCATAAATATTTTTAGTTTTCTGAAGCATATTAATTTAATATACTAACATGAGACTAAGAAACAAAACTTGAATTGGCTGTTAACTCTTCACCTCTGTTTTCATTGAACTGCGAATCATTTTGAATGCTGCCATTTTGTTAAGGAGCACCAATCTGCCACAAAAATAAAATATTGGGTGAGAGGGAAGAGAGACAAAATTACTGTCAGTTCCAGTTTAATTTCTACTTATTATTTTACTTTATATTGTGCCTAAATGGGAGACTATAAGAATATACCTGAAACTTTAGAAGACATTAAGAAAGGTGGAATTACTGATTGTTTTGACTGATGTTTGTACCTTTTCCTACTTCTCTGATCAAGTCTGGAAGTGTTTTTTTAAATGGGCTTGAATACATTATGCATTTCTGATTCCTTCATCCCAACGAGGGTATAGTGGAATTATAAAAGATGCAGAGAAGGATGACAAGGTTGATCCAAAGAGTAGAAGAGGTTATGAAAACAGATTAGGACACTTCAGCTTGCATGACAGATGACTGGGTAGTAAAAATTAAAAAAAAATCGTTCATGTCAACAATAATTTTGTACTTATCTTCTCATGACACAAGAACTAGGTCACAGCAGGTGACATTGCCCAATAGCAAGTTCAAAACAATGCTCAAAGTGCACCTTTTCACAAGGTGTATAATTTAACTGTGGAAATAATAATCATCGCAGGCTGAAGCAGAGACCAAAGGTATAGATTCAAAAAGTGATGCAAGAAGGATTAAGAAAGTGTATAGAAAAATTATGGAAGAAAACTCCATTAACACCTCTGTCGTGGTTTGGGCCGGACTGGCCACTGAAGTGAAGGACAGATGCTCTCTGACCTCTCTCTCTTCAGAGAAGGGAGAGCATCTCCCTTCAGGGAGAGGAGGAAGAGAGAGAAGGAGACATGACTTTAAAAGAAACTAAACTACTTTAATGAAATACTAATAATAAAATAATAAAAAGAAAAGATAATAGTATCAAAAAGAAAATAATGAAATATATACAATACATACAAAACTGTATCAAGCTCCCAGGATGACGATCACGTCACCGGCTGGCACGGCGGAAAGTCTCAGACCAGACTTAGTGATAGGTGTGAACTGGATTCTGGATCTGGATTCAGGAATGCACAGATCGGAATCAAAGGCAGATGAACAGACAGAGTCCTTCTCGGATGTCGGCCATTGAAGGAAGAGAGCTGACACTTTGATCCCTCAGCTTTTATACTGAGCATGAGGCAGATGGGATGGAATACCCTGTTGGTCAGTTTTGGGTCACTTGTCCTCTCCACTCCTCCCTGGAGGTGTGATCCCTCTACACTTTTCCACTTCTGACCCTCCAACAGGCAAATAACAAAGTTAGCTGCCCTTGGGTGTGTCCTGGTTTGAGGTAAAACAGGACCAATTTTGTTCAGTAACTTTGCTTTAGCTAGGCCTCTTCTAACTGAAATTAACAGCATATTGTGCAGACAATGTTCACTCTCTCAGAGTGATAAGACCAATGTTTATAGTTGATGCCCAGGCATGGTATGTGGAGAAGCTCTTGCTTATACTTATTGCTGTNTAGTTGAGGCCCAGGCATGGTATGTGGAGAAGCTCTTGCTTATACTTATTGCTGTAACAGCTAAGGCCAACCAACTTTGTTATTTGCCCCGTTGGAGGGTTGGAAGCGGAAAAGCGCAGTGAGGTCCCACCTGCGGGGAGGAGCGGACAGGACAGGTGACCCAAACCCGACCAACGGGGTATTCCATCGCATCTGCCTCATGCTCAGTATAAAAGCTGAGGGATTAAAGCATCAGCTCTCTCTTTTGTTCAATGGCCGACGCCTGAGGAGGGCTCTGTTCGTCTGCCTTTGGTCCCAATCCTGAATGCAGATCCGGAATCCAGTTCCTGTCCATCACTGAGTCCAGCCTGGGACTGCCCCAGTGCCAGCTGGTGTCGTGATTGTCATCCTGGGAGCTTGATATGGTTTAGTATATATTTCATTATTTCCTTTTTATTTTATTGTTAATATTTCATTAAAGTAGTTTAGTTCCTTCTAAACTCATAAGTCTCTTTTTCCCTCCTCTGCCTCTCTCTTCGAAGAGGGGTAGAGGGGAGCATCTGTCGGTCCCATCTGGAGTCCCCCACATCCCCAGTGGCTGATTTGGCCTAAACCTCGACAGCGTGTTATAGCAATAAGTATAAGCAAGAGCCTCTCTGCGTACTATTCCTTGGCATAAATTATAAACAAATCAGGTCTTATCACTCTGGGAGTGAACAGTGTCTGTTCATTTCAGAGAGTTCAGTTAGTTAGAAGAGGTTTAACTGAAAAGTAAAATTACTGAACAGAAAATTGGTTCTGTTCTCAAACCAGGACAACCTCCTAAACAAAAAGATGCAGTCTCTGATTTAAGCGGTAGGAAGTATAAGGTAGGAGTCTTGCCATATGTTTGCTGTGTACAATATCGATGGTGTTCAAGGAATTGCTTAGAGAAATCCCATGGGAGAGGGCT
>VZSZ01006762.1:25754-39123 GCA_013398815.1 Ibidorhyncha struthersii | reverse complement strand
ACCTCGAGTGCTGTGTTCAGTTCTGGGCCCCTCACTACAAGACAGACACTGAGGTGCTGGAGTGTGTCCAGAGAAGGGCAACGGAGCTGTGAGGGGTCTGGAGGACACGTCTGATGAGGAGCGGCTGAGGGAGCTGGGGGAGTTCAGCCTGGAGAAGAGGAGGCTGAGGGGAGACCTTATCACTCTCTACAAGTACCTGAAAGGAGGGGGTAGAGAGATGGGGACTGACCTCTTCTCCCTAGTGATAAGTGATAGGAGGAGAGGAAATGGGTTCAAGTTAAGCCAGGGGAGGTTTAGGTTGGATATTAGGGAAAATGCTTTCACTGCAAGGGTTATCCAGCGTTGGAATAGGCTGCCCAGGGAGGTGGTGGATTCGCCATCCCTGGAGGTGTTTAAAAAAAGGGCAGACGTGGTACTTGGGGATATGGTTTAGAAGTGTTTTTGTCAGGTCGGGTTAATGGTTGGACTCGATGATCTTAAAGGTCCCTTCCCACCTCAACAATTCTATGATTCTATGATTCTAAGTTTGCCATGGACTACTGGGAAGGACTACCGTTCCGCAGTGTCCTGGAGCGTATAATGCTAACACACAGACTTAAGACAACAAGGAAACAAGTCACAGTGCAGAGGATGCAGGGTCTGGTCTTCAAACAAAATCAAGCTCCGCTGAAGCAGAGCCTCCTGCACACGCTCCTCCTTGTCTCTGCTCCTTCCCTTCCTAGCTGACCAATACACAAGTCTTTCCAAATCTACCTGCAGACTAGGAAGGAGCAGAAATGGTGGTGTGTAGTAATAGGTATGTAGTGTGAGGGTACTGCATGGGATGCTTCTCTGTGCTGAGCAATCTTGATATACGCTGACACCGAAGAGGGAGAGGCCTGAGACGTGGGAATGTCAGCCTGCAAGGATCACAGAAAGGGTTGGGGGTTTGGGATGGAGAAACCGGGTGCTTTGGAGACCTGCTGAGGCAAGAGAGTGGTTTGTGTTCATAGCACTGCCCAGGAGAAAGAGGAGATCAAGTGAGGAAGGCCAAGTCTGAGACAAAAAAAATAAAGAATGACATTCAGATAAACATCGGATGTTTTTGTCTTCTACTCTGTGGGTGATTGCAGAATACCCAGGTTTGAATTCTGAAATAAAAGAAGTATGCCTTTTTTTTCATCCCATTTTGCTACTTACGTACTCAATAAAAACCCAACACAACCCCCCAGCTGTCACATTGACAAGAGGCATATTGTGTCTTTGAATGATGATCTTTGTAGGACCAACCACATGCAGGGGACAAGGGCGGTGTGCCACTGACTCATTTTAGGCACCAGCTACAATTCAGTATCGTGACTGAGCCGAGGTTAAATCAAGCTTTAGATCATTTTGTGCCCACGTGCAAGACTGTCTAAACCGTATATTTACCGAACTGTTTTCCTGTTTTTATGAGCTCCATTGAGGCTATTCCCATAGCGCAGGAATACAGAAGAAGGGAAACAGACCTTAAAAACAAAGCTACAAAGACCTTGCAGGTAATATAAGAAAGTCTGTTAGGGCTGTCAATCTGGATTTTTCTTCTATGTTGTAAATTGTATCATCTTATAGCCATGAAAAATGAACCAGTTATCAAAGTGACAGGATATTATGTATTTCCAAAGTAAATCAAACCTCAGCTGTTAGGTGCTATAGCTTTTGTTAGTCCTCAGACACTGTGGAAGGTCATCAAACATTTTTCCCTCTGATCTCTTCCACCCACAAGTCTTAAGTTTGTACTGAATAGTGCACAGGAACCCCGCACCAAGAGCAAGACCACATCGCTGCACATGTACAGACAACTAATAAGGAGATTCAGGTGACTCAGCTCTCCATCTACACCATCGAGCACTCATCAACACCTCTGCTATAGTGCAAATCCTCCATCTCCACCTGCCTCCCCTCGGAGGTGGGTTTACTGACAACCCTCCGGCTGATCCAAGGATCCTATCACACAGCTCTGAATTTGGCTATGTACCAGATATGATTGCTTTACTACTCCCTGTGGCCTGGTTCTAGGCAGTTTCCATCTTTGCATGTGAAGGCAGCTACCAAGGAAGCACCTCATCTCTCTGATGGAGAGAAGCAGGAGCCTTACTTGGACAACCTGAGCTGTTCGTGGTGTTGGAAGGCTCTCTGTTGCCTGCACAGAAATTCAAGGCACACCCAAACTGGACTGTCACTAGTTAGGTGTCACGGTGGCTAAGGTAAGGCCCTTGCAACAGACAGTTTGAATGTTGGTACCACTGATGTTTAAATGAACTAATACAAATGCCCTCTTTTCATGCATTCTGATTGTTATCACTTGTCTTGGGCCAAATAAGTTCAGTCTTATGCAAAGGACTTAATTTCATTCCTTTCACATCTTGCAACGAGTAAATTCTGAAAGCTGAGTGCCTATCTCTTCAGGAAGACACTTCAGGGAGAGATGATGTAAATGATCGTATTACGATACATTCTTTTCTGTTCCTGTATCAATTGCTAAATAACAAAAGAGCTGAATAATATAATTTGATTGCCATCAGTTGTATTGGAGATTGAACTCCATGAAATCAATGGTAGTTCATACTGTTCTTTCATTGCTTCGGATTCCTTGCAAACCTAGGAAAAAAGGTCTTTCAAATTTTAAATATTTTTTTTTTTTTTTGGCCAGAATAATACCAGAAATTCTGTGGAACAAACAAGAGTTCTCTATACCACCTTCCTCCTCTCTCAGATAGCTCTTCACACATTTCAGACAGCGTGTCATCTGATTTCTGAAGAACTGCATTAAAACATCCAGCACATCTTTTGATGCCAGAATCACATACCCCAAAATTGTTTTCATCTACTCAATTAGTTCCATGATTGAATCATTTTATTATTTTCTCCTTGTTGCTCAAAGAACAACTTGCAAAAAAAGCAGAAGTATACACACAAAATTTGCACCTCTTGTTCACACAGAATTCTAAATGCATCCTCATTTAGACGCATTGGAAGTAATCAGGAAGAAAACAAAAGTATTAAATGTTAATTTTATAGAGCTTAGTTAGACAAGTGGCATAAAGAGATCAGGTCTACATACAAATCAAAGTATATGGATCACTAGAAATACATAAGGTATCTAGATCCGTTAAAAGCAGCTACATATTAGTGATATCCTAATAAGAAGTCACGACGTGGTCAAACAGATGCCAGCAGCAATCCCTACCGTATCTTTATTCTTGAGATTTGGCGAAGAAGACAGTTTGGGAATTTATTTGAGAAAAATTCTCAATAACTACAAAACCATCATGAAGTATTTAAGTTCAACGACCAACTCAAATATGATTGTGAGGATGAAAATATCTTAAAGCGAAGGAAAAAAACCCTTCTGGATCCATAAGTAATGATTTTTTTAACTTAAATCAATACGATAGCGCTCTCGTATTTTCCCCTGCAATGTCCTGTGGCACTGTCTGTTTCAAATGTTACCGATCTCTAAAAGCATAAAGAAACCCAGAGTAACAGCCAGAGACAGTAGAACGGTAGTAGTTTTAAAGAAAACTGTAGTATTTTCTACTATTCATACAAGTAGTAAAAACATATCTTTTATGTTGAACCACTCCTGAAAGCCGCTCCCACATTACTCAGTACACTGGTATTCTCACAGGTGAGACTCTCCACAGCCAAACGGCAATTCTGCAGGCCATGCTTGAGCCAGGCTGGGCCAGGAGGACACAGATGCTCTCACAAAGACAGGACCTGGGACTCTCACAGCTCAAGCGTTGCTCAAACGGCCTAGACAAGACTTTGGAATTCTCTATATGGGAATAACTTTGATTAACAAATGATCTAGGTGTTTGTGATTACTAACAAATTTTGATATCTTTATCCTTGTCTTTTCCCCAAAATACACCCTTTTTCACAGAAGTCCATAAATTTCCTTCACAGGAGAGAAAACCAAACAGTATTTTATTTCCGACAGTACAACTGCATTTTCTCACAGTTCCCAACTATTGTGTTGCTAATATTATCTCCAGAAGAAGTGACACACACAAAACCTATATATTACACACGCACATTTAGAAGCAAGTAATGCCAAGTGCCATATAAACACGCATCAATCAATGTCAGAGCAAAACTCTAACTCTAAAGAAATATCTGAAAGAAATTGCAATGTGGTGTGTAAAATAGAAAGCAACCTGTAATTAAAATTAAAATTAATTTAAATGTCCAGGGGACAACGCATTCTGCCCATTTATTACCAAAGGAAACAGTTCAAGCAAGCTTGCCGTGACAACAGACCAGGGAGGTAGGATGGCTTCATTTATATGCTGTATTATTACATAAATTTCACTTTCAGAGCTGGGCATGAGAGAGAAGCCAGTATTTAAATTCTACAGTGAGCTATAAATGGTGCACTTTGGATATAAAGAAGCCAAAGCCCCTGTCACTAGGTATGGGGAGTAAATGTCTAATTTGTAATTTAAAAGAAAATACATCTTTCTTTTCTGCACAGTGTTGATCAAATGAACCCATGAATCATATGTTTGACACATGCCAGGCACCTGCCAGGGCAGGAGCTGGCACAGGCGGTGACAAACGGAGAGTAACGCATGGGCAGGAGGTTTGCAGGCTGTCACTGCTGTGACAGGCGATGGCAAAGGGAACCATTATGCTGCTTCCAGCGATAGCCTGTAAACAAATCCTCCATTGTAATTGCTTTGTGTGGGCCTTCTCTGTCTTCATTTAAAGTCTGGAGAAGTTTTTCTAAAAGACTAGCACAGACACAATTGCCTGGTCATAGTAAGTAAAGATCTGCTCAAGCGGAGCACCCAGTTACCTAACTCGGTGCCCAGAAATAAATTGGAAATCAAGGTTCTGCCTTTATCAGGGGAAAAAAAAATATCATAGTAGCAAAAAGCAGCACTGCAATTCTTCTCTGCTCTTGGGATGCATACAGGGACTACTTCATTATCACACTGGTACCCCGTGGCAACACGTGCGACGTGACAAGCAACGCTCCTCCAAGGTTAGTGAGAAGGTGTTAAGAGAGACTTGAAAGATGGTGTGAAAGCTGGAGTTGGTCTTCAGGACTTGCTTGACTGCAGCACAGACCACAAAAAGGGAAGGAAAACACAACGAAAAGAAAGCCTTTTGTGAAGCCCCCGTTCTGGACAGCCAGGCGGGGCCGTCCCACCTCCGGGCCCGTCGCACAGCCGAGCCCCTGCCCCGCTGCTGCACCTCCAGTTTCTGCCCAGAAGCACTGACAACCTCCGCTACACTGTCACTGACCTGCAAATTATCGAATAATTAAGAACAGCAACAGTGCCTGCTAAATGCCCTGATTAGCAATCTGAACTAGATCTGTTTCTTTTTAATTTTAATTGACCGAGAACTATGTCATTTGAGCTGTTCTGCCCTTCCCAACACGAACCATATAAAAATAGTTCAAGAAAAACTTAGAGTAGTAGAAAGCGGACGCTGTCACCTCAGCTCAGGCAGACGGGAGGAAGCAACGTGGCCAAAGCCGCGCTAGTCTGTGACCTTTGGGCAGTGCCGTAATCTCCAAGTGTCTGTTTCCGTCGGTCAGAATTACAGCAGTCAAACGGCTGCTCTGACCCGCAGTGATAACGAGGCCGGCTCAAGGAGATTTTTCTCACTGGCCAGCCGCAAAGAGCTTTGGGCCCAATATGCCCAGAAAAACCTTGTTCACGCAACCCCCACCGCTCTGTGGAAAGGACCTCCATCACTCCACGTCCTTCGCTGCCAGATGGGAGGGTCGTCCCAGGGCCCATTGGCAGGGACGCCCTCCGCTCCTGTCCTCAGGCCCTGAGCACACGGTTTTCCTGGAACACCTCACCTTAATCTTTTGATGAGTGAAATGCTTCTGTCTAGAAGTCCTCAGCTTGACAGAAAATACATAAAGGAAACTCAGTGGCCTGTGATTATTCAGTTATTGTTTGTTTTCTGCTGCAACTGACAAAACAGCCCTCCCCGGGGCACTGCCATTATTTTTACTTTCACTGCCTGTGTACGTGCCACCACAACAGCAAATCGGTCTGAAGAGAGAATAGAGTGCGAGCACATGAATTTGGGTAGACCATCGCTCTTTCTTCCAGTTTCCCTTCAAGCTGCTTATTTGCAGGAGGTTGGTTGGAAATGCCGGTTGGACACAGAAATGCTGCAAAGGCTGTACCAGCTCAGCCGCCACCTTTCCTAGCCGAGTCGAAGGCTCCAAGGAGGACAACTCCCCGAGTTACACCTCTGGGTAAACTACTCCACTGACCGCACTACCCTTCCGGTGAGTCACTTTTTCCTCAAGTCCAGACTGAACCTTCCAAGCTGCACCTTGGGGCTGGTGCCTCTTATCGTACCATCTGCCAGTGCCAGGAGGAATTTGGTTCTGCCGTCTGTGCTGTGCCCCCTCCAGCTGCTGTGGGTGCTATTAGATCCCCACTTAGCTGCTGCTCTGCCAGACTAAACAAGCGCAGGTTCCTCATCCTCTTCTCAAAGGTCACAAGCTTCTGGCCCGTGACAGTCTTGCTAGTCCTCTGCTAACCCAACTCCAGCTTTTGTCGTCCTTCTTGAACTGCAGAGCCCCAAACTGGATGCAGAATCCCAAGTGTACGCAGCACCAACATCATAAAAGACGTAATTTCACTTGATCCGCTCACTCTCATCCTCACGTAGCACAATCCAGTTTGCCTTCCTGAGGATAAAAGGCCGCTGCTTTCTCCTGTTCACCTGGTATCCACTACGACCTTTGCAGGTCCTTCACAGCACACCAGCCAGCCAGTCTGCAGTTTTACTGGTACATGGGGTTGTTCCCCCAGGTACAAAATTTAGCACTTCTTGTTGAATTTAATGAGATTTATTTTGCACAATCCTAGAACTTCCCTAGACTGACACTGTACTATTTGATGTCTCAACCACCTTCTCTATTTTAGTATCATCCACAGATTTGCTGAGGGCACACTGTCTCACCATCCAGGTTATTGATGAAGATACTAACGTTGCCTCCAGTACTTACCTGGGATATTCTGCCAAAGAGACATCAAGCCGTTGACTAACTGCCCTTTGAGTCCAGCAACAAAAGCTATCTAACAGTCTTTTCATACAGCCCATGCTTCCTCTGGCTACAAATGAGAATGCTACAGCAACAAAAATGTCTTAAAGCCAAGGTAAGTTACATCCATCGCCCTTCCCTTGACCATCATCATCATAAAAGGTAATCAGATGCTTCAAACATGATTTCCAGTTGGGTAAATACGTGACGACCGTACTATATTAGAATCATAGAATCTTTTAGGTTGGAAAAGACCTTTAAGATCACTAGGTCCAACCATTAACCTAACACTGCCAAGTTACCACTACCCCACGTCCCTCAGCACCACGGCTGCCCGGCTGTTAAACACCTCCAGGGATGGCGCCTCCACCACTGCCCTGGGCAGCCTGTGCCACTGCTGGACAGCCCTTCCCGGGGAGACATTTCTCCTCATCTCCAGTCTAAACCTCCCCTGGCGCGACTTGAGGCCGGTTCCTCTTGTCCCATCCCCTGTTCCTTGGGAGCAGAGACCAACCCCCGTTGAGGGAGCTGTAGAGAGCGAGAAGGTCTCCCCTCGGCCTCCTCTTCTCCAGGCTGAACACCCCCAGCTCCCTCAGCCGCTCCCCATCAGATGTGTCCCCCAGACCCCTCACAGCTCCGCTGCCCTTCTCCGGACACACTCCAGCGCCTCAGTGTGCTGGTCCTCACTGGTGGTGCAGTACGATAACTCGTCGTTTCCCCAGCGGAGAGCAGACTCCTGCATTTATTTGCTGGGTTTGCATCGGCCTGGCCTGGAGCAAAGGGTCTCCAGCCGGGGGAGAGGTGGGGTACCTTTCACCCAGAGACTAAATGAGCTAATCAGTACTTACTGTCTAAAAGCCTCCAAAGGAATGAAACTACCCAAATCCTATTTTACATATCACAGTTAAACACTTGTAGGCAGTAATCAATGCTCAATGTAGTCTATACCTTAAAATTGAGGCAAAAAGAACTTAAGCATTTACTCCTTATTAATTGCCCTTACCTGCCTAATACATAAAAATAAGTTTACGAAGCTTGTATCCACCTCTGTTTTTTGACCTGTCTTTTGCAGCCACAACAAATTAAATATATCGTCACCAAATAAAAAGATAATTTTAACTAAAATATTATAAATAAAGAGACTTATTATTTCTTTGTCTTTTCTTTGTATCTAATTTCAAAGCAATTACCTTTTAGATAGTAAGGCTGTTCACATCCCTTTAACGTGCATGTTCAGAAAAGGGGTTTGGAACTGCCGGAAGGAAGCCTAAGAGCCGCTTCTTCAGATAGGCACCTGTACGTATTTCTGAATATTTCCCCAATTTCCTATTTCCTATGCAAAAAGCTTTGAAAAAAAAAAAGAGTGAGGAAATATGTTATTTTTATAGCTCTGGTTGTATCCAAATGGTTTGCCGGCTGTCATGTCTGGAGAAACAATTTTGTTCACCAGAGGAACGACGCGTTATAAAACCCAACCACCTGATGCTGGGTGAGGAAGTTGGTTAAGAGCACACGGTGAAGCAGTCTGAAAGGGGAAGTAAAAATTAATCAGCGGGAAATTATTTTTGCTGCAATGTAAATACAATAATCACCTGAATTGGAACGTGATCAAGAAACCGAACCCGTTTAATTACCCAGCGGACTGAAGGGGAGCGAGCCGGGAGCGGCCAGAGAGGCAGCGAGAGCTGCATTGCTCGGGCTGGAGGTGCGGGCTGGGAGCGCCGCAGTGCAGTGCCTGACCCCGGGGCTCACGAGCGGCACTACCACTCGCCCCGAACGGCGCTTTGCAGAGCACTTCACTCTCTGGAACCGCTTCACCGCTGCAGCGGTGTGGCTCAGGGAACAAAGTTCAACCAAACCGGGAAGAATTTGTTCCCCGAATCGCCTCGGTAGTCCTGAAGCTCAGGCGACCGCAGAGCTGTGCCCATGGACACGCTGCCCGCTTGGGCGGCCAGAAGGAAAGCAGAAGAGGTGCCATGGGCTTTTTGTACAGACAATTTTTCTACAATGAAAACTTTACTGTGGATAGACACACTTGCTTTGGCGCTTTCTTACACCACTAATTCAACAAACGTAACTGCGGCTACAGCTCAAACAAGAATCTGGGCAACCGGATTAGTTATGAGGGAAACCGTGGTAAGTATGCGGTAAGATAGCAAAGAAATGTCCAGCTGCCTTTCAGATCGTTCTCTGGACGCAATTACGCAGCACAGCCCTGCCAAAAGGGTGACCTTGCTGCATTAGAATTTCATTCTTTTTAACAGGTCTGTTCGCTACACAGGTGTTTATCCAGTAACTTGTCCCCAAGGGAAGCACGTCGGGAGGTTTCTTCCAGGTTAGAAGGCCAATTAGAAGAAAGGGGTTTTGAAGTGAATCCAGGAAAGCGTAACTTTCCTTGAGATCAATACTTTGCTCACAAATGCCATCCTCTTCTTTTCAGAGTCACAGGCTTGCATCCTGACAATATTAATTGTTAAAAATTGTAAACGATGACCTGTCAAGCAAGACTTTTTTTTTGGCACTTATTTCTCGCACTGCAAACAGCTTTGCAGATTTTGAGACCTGTTTTTCCACTGACATTTTCTCTGTTTTGCCTGAAACTATTTTTGACGTATTTTTAGTTCTTCCTGCAAAATATATCACTGACTTTTACAGTAGATGCTGTCTTCAGAGAACAGTTTTCTCTCACACTGCTCTCTTTAACCTCTCAAATGCTAAGGACAGATTGTACTGGAGCACTGGCGAAACACTGCTGCGAGGATGGCACTGACCTTGTATCTGCAAGGACAGTAACACTGGTCCACGGGAAGGGGGAAAATAAGTAACACAACTCACGTAATTACTTTTTAACTAGCACCGAATTCTGGTATAGCTCCCTACACTGAACACTGTTATTTCCCAGAGCAATTCTACGACATTGTAACTCATCGCAACCCTTAGGCTCTACTAACCTAAGGGTATTGGAATACGGCCATCTCTTAACAGAATATTTGCATAACTTTCTCCCTAACTGAAGATGCTACGTTTCTGTAGTTCCTGTCCATTCTGTGTGCTAACCATCCCAGGTAGATCCTCAGGTCCTAAACACAGCTTGCAGTTAGTCCTCTTCCTCAAGAATTCAGCGGCTGCGTTTTCCTAGTGCGTAGGTTTGTTCTTGTAAATAAGAGAAGTCCTTGAAATATGCTTTGAAACCGAGATTTCAAAATACAAAAGAGAGGCTGGGCAATACCTTATTCTCCTTGAAGTTTGATATGATATCAAGAAGTTGTTGTCTTCCAACTTCTGTATCAACAGTTGTCTTTTTAAAAATGTCCTCTCTGACACAGGAATTGGAGTTCTGAGGCACCAAGTCTTTACTGTGGAGTTACGAATTTACCTAAGCGCTACGTACTGCAGCAGGATAAAACATGAAGATGCTCACCAAGGCTTCGCTAACCTCCCGAAAGAGGCCTTAAATTCCTAGCAGTGCAAATGCTAGAACTAAGTATGTAGCCATAAACTTTTAAACACCCTTTGTATCTCCAGAATTTTATTTCCTACAACACAGCACCTGGTATTACCAGACTTCTCATAGCTGGCATGCAGGCTTTTATAAGCTTCAAGAACACTTATTGTTGAAGCAAGTATCCAGTTTCTTCTCTTGACTACTGCCTTCCATCATTCAAACGTTTTGTTTTCTTAGTTGTTATTTCAAGAGTTTTTTCTTTTTCAACTTTGTTGAGAGTGGAAATACATCCCTTCTTCTGAAACTTTGGTACTAAAAAGTCTCTGTCTTTACTAAGATGGAACTGTAGTTCTCACAATGGTTTCACTCATTTCTTTGCAAAAGTTAGCCATGTTCTTGGTATGACCTTTGCAGCCCTTGCTACGGCAAGGAGTGCAGCGAAAGAAGATGGAGTTAATGTTGCTGAAGAGGTTTCCAGAAAGCTGCCGTCCACGGGAATTCTCTCACTGGCAAAGCAAAGCAATCTGTTTGAGCCATGTTTTTGAGATTAGGTCAAGCGTCTTTTTTCTCTCTTTTTTTCTTTTTTTCTTTTTCTTTATTTGCAACAATCAGTTTGCTTCCAAAATTAGGTGTATAGAAATCATCCGGTGAAAGAACTAGACTGCTGCTTGGGTTACGTACTTTGAAGCATGAGAATTAATTATCAAAAAAGAAACCACCCTGTTCATAGACTAATCTGCTATGATGATGTTCCTCTACATAATGAGGCAAACATTGATGCATAATTAGGCATCTCCTAACATCAGTATGAGCTATTAATCAAACAGTAACACCATGTTTTTTTTCATGGATAGATGATTGGCTTTTCACTTCTTATTTAAAACAAGAGAAAGAACAAATAAATGAGCTGCTGCATAAATCACGCTTTGGAAGAGGAGACATCAACTTCTTTCTTTTCTTCGTTATCTTTTTTCTCCCTTTGTTTTACACATTGAATCAACCTGTCTTTTCCTATCTCTCAGCTGTCACAACTGTTCTGCAGTATCGCTGAAGCTCTTCACATCCTCTTTAGTCTGGCAGGTTCCCTCATTAAGGATGTGAATTTAAGAAACAGAAAGACAGGCTGCATATTAAATGAGCAGCTAAGAGCCAAAAGTTTAAATAAATAAATAAGTATTATATTGAATATTAACTAGCAGATCCAAGCTCCTAGCAGCTTTCACACGATGACAGCGGGATTAGGCTCAGACTACACCCATGCACGTCTATACAGCTTAATTTTCAGCACTGCTCCACCACCTTCCCTCCCCAAACTGCTGTCTGCCTTGCAAGGCCAAAAGACAGGGAACAGGATAAGACAGGATAAAATCTGGTATTTTTTACTTTACGTGTTAACAAAGTTTAAGCTGACGTGGTCATCTCTGGATACAAGGAAAAAGGACGGCACCGACTGTTCTAAATGGCTTTGGAAAGCTGAGCCCCCTCCCCATGGACAGCCACGTGAGCCCAGAGCCAGACACGGGACTCTGCTACAGGTGGCCTTTACTCGCGTGAACACAGTCTCCTCTCAGGGAGCTCTTCCAGTCTTTCATAAGTGAAGGATTAACGGATTAGCAGATACCAAGTGAAAAATAAATCATTGCCGTGAACACGTCCTAGTGCTCTTGGAAAGCATAAAGCTATTTCAAACCAGACTGCTCGTATCTGCGTTACGGCATTATACTGATCCTTACAGATGGACAAAATGCTGCACTTCTGAACACAATTCTCATACCTTTATTACCGTTAAAACCACAGATTACAGATTCAATAGAGGAAATAACCTTTGTATTTCAGCTTTCCTTAACACATGAAAAATAACTTTGTCCAAAACCGCATTTAAATCTATAATTTAAATCTATAATCTTAAATCTATAATTTAAGAAATATATGAACAGAAAAACAAAAGATTGTCTCATTTTCATTTTAAAGCGCTTTTCACTTTAGAAGTAGTCAGCAGACTGTCAATATCTTGGCTGATGCAAGAAGCCCCTCTGGTCCTGACCAGAACTACATGCATCGTCCCCTCCCTATCTTTTCACTGGAAAGTGGTGTGGTCCACACACAGCGTGTCACCGACACTTCCCCCCGCTTTTGTGCTGGTGTGAGGTTTCCCACCTTTAGCAGAGACGGACTTTTAAAAAAGGTGGAATAAAAGGAGCAGGAAAGCTGTTGCCGTTCACTGCAAACATTTAATATTTTAATCAATGTCTCCCCTGCACTCTAAGCCGAAAACCAGGCACGTGAACATCTACTGTAGTACGCATGCAAGAGCAATGCAAAAATAATGAAGGCAGAAAATATTCTCCCTGGGAAAACTTTTTGTTGTGCAAGTCACATATCAAGAGATGTACTGTGTTACAGAGAACCTTCTCCTCCTCCTCCTCCTCTGAATCACACAGACCCTTTCCAATAGCCAACTCACTAATCTCCATGGCAGCTCCAGCAGTGGGTTCCCTGAAAAAAACACTAATACTTTTGCATTTTACCTGTAGTTTGACCTGCAGAGTTACTGGTTTTTCCATGGAAATGTTGAAATCCCTTCTCTCTCTCTTTTTTTTTTTTTTAATATATTTTTAATAATGTATTCCCCAAGGTTTGTTTCTTTTTCCCCTTCTTGTAAGGGCATCGCTTAGGCCCAAGTGAAACAGGTGGAGACCGCACAGAATAGGTATAGGTAAATGTGGGTACAATCAAAGAGAGAATCACAGAATCACAGAATCACAGAATGGTCAGGGTTGCAAGGGACCTCTGGAGATCATCCAGTCCAACCCCCCCCACCAGAGCAGGGTCACCTACAACAGGTTGCACAGGACAGCGTCCAGGCGGGTTTGGAA
>VZSZ01006762.1:0-25068 GCA_013398815.1 Ibidorhyncha struthersii | reverse complement strand
GGTTGTTACTGGCCTCCAACTAGACTCGGCACCACTAAGCACAACCCTCTGAGCTCTATCTGCCAGCCAGTTCTCAATCCACCCCACTGTCCATCCATCTAGCCCACACTTCCTAAGCTTGCCAGTGAGGATGATGTGGGAGACAGTGTCGAAAGCCTTGCCAAAGTCAAGGTAGACAACATCCACTGCCCTCCCCTCATCCACCCATCTAGAGAAACAGTGCCACCGCTGACCCAGGTACCAGTTTTGTAACTGTTCTCATTTAGTGGATTTACTTTAAGAAACGAATAAAAAATTGACCAAAATAAATATATTTGACTCAATTTTCCGATTAAGTAGGACATTCCTAGATTCACCTCCCATCGGCTGGAGTGGCAGAGGCTCGTCAGGCTCGGGACAGTAAACTGAGACAGCGCTTAGAGGCCGAGGAACAGGTTTAGCTTAATTTCAAAGCTACCTGAGAGCAAGAGCTCTGAATTCTTTTCTAGAGTTATGTTGCTGTGTTCGTATTCTCTTGGAAGCAGCCAAAAGGAAGTAAGAGCAACAGAGAAATAATGGGAGTAGATAAAAGTTACAGTGGGCAAAGCTGAATATGGGAAAATTATAAAAATGAAAATAGTAGAGAGTACATAAGTAAAAGGTAAAATACAAGTAACTACAGTATTCTGAAATGAATATGACTTCTGTTCATACCAGGCTGCCGTTCCGCTGAAGAAAATGTTGGGCTTTTAGCTCTGCTGCAAAGGGCAGACTGCATCTTTGTGACACATCTCGTCATTTGGTTCACCGTGGGGCTCGGAGTGAAAGGCAGAACACTTAAAACTCACAGACAAATGGAATACAAATGAAGCCGATTTCCGAAAGAACAGCTGGAGATGTTCAGAAGAAGGCAAGAACAGGCTGCTGCTTTCTGTCGCCGGTACACGCTTCACTTTGCCCAGAAAAAATTCTCTTGAGGATGAGAGATCCCCTTAACATAAAATTTCCCTCCGTACAAAGGTAACGTGCTCCATTTATTGAATCACCAGCCAACTCTTTAAAGTAAGGGCTTTACACAAGCCTAAATTTCATTTTCAAGGGAATTAAGGGTTGAAGTGCTCATTTATGTTGTAGCTCTGTGGACGACTCGGTTTGGCATCGCCAGGTGCTAGCAACAGCTGTCAGTCTTCATGAAAGAATTAAACACATCAGGGCACAGGACTTGTTACGCTGTGTCTTGAACCCACCGTATCTTGATTGGCTGTGTCTGTACAAATACGTAGGGAACTGTCCATCCGTGCAGTTTGCTTAAAGATCTGATGAAGATTGTCTAGCTTGCCCCTGCCGTAACACCACCATCACTGGCGGTAAATTGCCTGCCGCTTAGCCTGTGTTTCTGAGCTCCAGGTACATTATTTGGGGTTTTCTTCTGTCGTGTTTTGTTTAGCTTTGTGTAGTTGCATGGTCCTCCCCCTGAAAGGAAATCATAGCTTCTACAGAGAAGGATTAAAACCCCTAAGTAACTGACCGTGGGAGGAAGAAACCCTCACCCTCAACTTCACCCTCCTGCTGGCCAAGAACTCCCCTCGGTGGAGCGACACATACTCCGGAGAAAAGGGGAGGTAACAGGATGCTGCCTTACACCTGTCGTACTCGCGTTATTAATAACAACAAGGGATAAATACATAATTTGCATAAGTGTAAATACATTTAAATTGCACTAAATTAAGTGATTGTGCTATTTTGATTAGGCGATTCAAACATTAGATTAACAATACATTCTAATTCTCGGATACAAGGGGGTGCTCTTCTGTTTTCCGTGACTAAACTGTATATATAACAGTACACTTACATTATGCTTTTGGAAGGATCTCGCTGAATGTGAGAAAATCAAAAATACTTCAGGTCCCTTTGAACACGTCTCAGTGACTTTTCATAATCTCTCGTTTCAATAACCCCGCTGTGTGTTTTTCTTTAGCAACTGCTCTAGCAAAACTCTGCAGAATATTTTGAAAGCAACAAAGTCAGCAAGGCAGTATTTCATCTATTTGTCAATGTCAATATTGTTTTTACTTTTCAGGCCCTCCGCAGGCTCCCAAGGCCAGAGCTATCTGTTTCATCAGGCAAGGGTTTGCCGTGGCATTCGGGGCTTGTTAGCGCGACGATGCAGTGGCTGCCGTAAGACGGAGGCAGCTTCACCTGCCCAGGCAACAGCTTCCTACCTCCAGCGAGTTTATGAAAATGCCCTCTGTTTTAAACCAAGATCTTCTGAAAAGGACTTTCATATAACACAGGTAATTTGCGAACTATGCAGGGAAAACTTCAGCATATACAGGAGACCAGGAGGTAGACTTTATAGTGCCATCTCCGTACTGGAGGGCTCCGAGAGGCAGGAGCATCACTAAACCCCCACCAGGCAGGACCTCCCCGGGAGCTGCTCTTCCCCGCGGCAGCCGGTGGGGTCCCTGGCTCGTGTCATTTCTCCTGGGCGCAGGACGGGCTCGAGCATCACCGCTGGGGAGGCAGGGAGATGGCTGACCCCAAGAGCCAGCGTGGCCCAGGGACTGCAGGGGGGTAGCACCAGGTCTTGAGGACACTGTTCCCCACTCCTAAGACACGGCACTCTGCCACGTGCACATGGGGACGGGAGGGGACAGCGTGCGGGAAATTTGCTCCCTGTGAACCTCCCGTCTCGCTCCGGTGACTGCTTCACCAACAAAAGCCAACGAATTACCATCTCAGGTGGCTAACGCTGAGAACAAATAATTCCACCAAACTCAGGGCTATTTATTTTATGAAAAGTTTTCTGAACTGAAGTTACCTGGAGGGACCGATATCGGCAACCATATGCACGAGAACCCTCATTCTAAGTGGCGCCCCTGGACGTAAGCTATACCTCGGGATCCCCCCACTGAAGGCAGCTTGTCCAAAACTATTTGCCATGAGTTTATCCACAGACACAGGGAAAACCCACAGGTGAACCAAAATGTCTTCACAAAAGTAACCTGGAAAAAGATCAGCATCAAAGAAGAAGCAGATACATAAAACCAGTCAAACCCTTCAGGACGCCAAACACTTCGAAAAATTACATACACTGAGGAAATATTTCACTAGTAATTAATAAGTTGGATGTCAATACAAGTAAGATTTGGCAAAACAGCAGGAGTCAACTGAATACCGTGACTGAGCTTTTCTGCAACACTTTGGTGTTTTCACCAAATTAATTGTCAGGCTGCAGAAACTTTCTTTTTTTCAATGAAGCCCAGTTTGTTTGTTTGTTTGTTTGTCCAAAATTTCACCTATGTTTTAAACATATATTTGTAGAATAACTAACTCTGAATCTCTTGTATGCTTCTGATTAATTTAATTTTATTCTTCCACAGGTTCCACATTTCTTCACAGACTCTCTTCCTGGACAAAAATGGACACATTGAAGAAAAATGAAAGCCATTTTTAAAATCAGTCAATTAGGTATTCATACATTTTCACACACTCTACGTTATTGCCAATAGAGCCACGGTTACATGAGATTAAAGAATAAAACCAGACTGCAGGCACTGTGGACTGCGGGAAAAAGACAGACATCACTTGTGATTTTACATTATTAAAAGCCAAAGTCAATCCCCTTTTTATATTTCTGAGTGAAGAAGGTGATTGCTTTACTAAGAATGGAGTACGGTTACTATTGCTAACTTTGTGAAACGCTCTTACTTACTCTGCACTGGAATGACATCATGTATTTCACATCGTGTAGGACTTGCGAAAGTGCCTAAACCAAAAAGACTCTGCAGGATCAATTTTTTTTTTTTTAAATGTTTTATAATACTTCTACATGCACTTTTAAGCACCCATTAAGTTTTTATGAATGTTCTGAATTTGTCTGAAAACAAGCCCAAGGTGAATATTCGTGCATTTGAAAAATGGTTACCTTGCACTAAATCTCTCCCGGAGAGCTTCAGCTAACATAGCAAAGCAGAAATAGCTGTATATAGTCATCTGTCCCACAGTATCATTCCACTCAGATTTTTCTGTCGCCAGTCATGAAAATCGTATGTAAAGAACAACTTGTTTCTTTGTTTCCTTTCTGTTATACATCTGTGTTTCAAACAACGCAGTATTTGTCCCACCAGAAATACACGGATCTGGGCTTTGCTGAATTTGAGCACCGGACGAAACGTCCCGCGGCAGCAACTCAATTACTGTCTTGCAGAACTGAAAATTTCTCCCCAAGTGTAATGTAGATCCTATAAATGTTCTTGCTGAAGCCAAACTGCAAAGACTGCCTTCAAAAAGACCTCACTGAAAGATTCATGTTCTTTTTACTTTGCACAATTCATCCCCGCAAGGATAACTTATGAATATACGCTTTAGCAACAATTCCTCACATTAACAACTGCAGACAGCTACGAATCGCACACACCAGGCAGGAAGATTTTTCTACATAATCTAAAATTTTCACAGTTCAGCCACGTGTTGCAGAGCATTAGGAAAAGAGATGCCATTTATTTAATCTCTGAAGATCGCTTTGCTTCTTTATCTGAAGTGAGGGGAATTAACGATAGTCAGTCGGGTGCTTTTAGAAAAGTTTCCTCGCTTACATTTGTAAGTTCTGATTAAATGATACGGCTAGCCTAGGCAGAGAAAATCCTTTAAGAAGCAGTGCCCGTGTCAGATAAGCTAACCGGTAAGTAATGGCCAGAATGCTAAAGGTCTTCAAGCATTGAGCGGTCCCCGGTAAGAATGAGAGATAAGCATTTAAATACTTCTTAAACTCTCATAAATAACGAAAAAGATTATTAGATAAAAAATATTCTGGCCTCACTTTCTGCTATTTTTCTTCAGCAAGTTCATTTGTAAAAGCGCCCTGGAAAAAGGAGTTGATATAATTAGCGAGCAATATTTATCACTGTACAATGACTTCAAAGCAGTGCACAAGGAGGGACTGACTAATCCAAGTGCCGTAACTCAGATAAGGAGGAGGGCTGTGAGCAAAACCCGAGTTTTGAGTATTGCTATTAATTTAACGGATTGCGTTACGACATTACGAATTATCTATGCTTTACAATCATCTTCCTTTGCATTTTAGTCGCTGGTAGTTACTAAAGGTCCCTTGTTCCTTCCCTGCGCCATCGGCTTCGCCGGGGCAGCGGTGCCGAGAGCGAAGCAGGGCAGCGCCGTGGCCGAGGGCCCTGACGTGCCAAGCGCTCGCTGAAGAGCACAAACACGTCCCCAGCCCTGATGGCGCTGGCGGAGAGTAAGGCTCAGCTTATTTCAAACGGCCTCTGTGCCAGCAAAAGGGAAAGAAAGCAAAGCTCCTTTCCCAGCGCAGGTGACATGCCCTGCCCACGGACAAGGACCTGGAGACCCGACGAGGGCAGCTTGACAGGACAGCAGATGACAAGAAGAAATAAAGCTTGCACAGGGACGGCGTCGGGCAGATGAAGACAGGAGTGAGGCAGTATCGTGGTTACACTCTCTGGCACGTTCAGAATAGGCTTCGTAAGTTTTCAAGTAGGTTTGTAAACGTTAGCGGACAATGCAGTGCAGGAATACCGGTACTACGGTACTAGGGCAGCAGTCCGTCACTGGCAAAAAGTACAGAAAGAGACTTGATCCATGATCTTGACAAATCTCCTCAAGAAGTAGAATGTTAATCTGTACGTCTCAAACAAGGTTTTAGAAGACGTTCTTCATTAGAAGTGGTAATTACCACTCCATGACTCACGGCATTCAGAATTTATCATCAGCTTCCAAGCTAACCGCGTGTCTTACTGTGATTATTATCAGTCTGACTTACACCGGGAAAACGTTTCTCTGGGACTGTTTACAAATTGTTAAGACACCAACCGTTCAAGCATATTTTGTTGGCATTTATTCAGTGGCAAAAATGGGGGGAAAGAGAGGTGGAAAAGTAACGAGAAATATTTCCTTTTTCTCTAACTTGCCATAACCAAATTGTTGTGACCAAAATCTATTCAGCGGGCTTTGAGACAAAGGTGGACAAAATGGTACACAGCTACAGTTACGTGCCACAGAAAGGATGATTTATGGCCACTGATATTTACAGTGCAAGACCACGCATTTTACCTCTGCTTTAACACATCCTACTGTTAAATTAAAATTAAACGCGCGCGTTGAAAAAACCCTTTAGTCCCAAGTTAGTGTACTGTGAGCAAAGTTGTCTCAATATCTGCACAAATTAACAATTTGATCCAACAGCTTTAACTCTGACAAAATTCCTATCGATGTACCTAATGTAGTACAAGGCCACTTAACTAGCAGAATCACTGCTGGTCATTAGGCGTTATCAGACTTGTGAAAAACAAGTAAGCTCTTTTGGCCAATTTAGCCTTCGTCAAGTAATTACCATGCCATATGAGCGCTTGTGGCTCTCCGAAAATCGGACTGTGTGGAGGGCGCTCCCGTTCCGGCCCATCCCAGCCCTTCCCCGGTCTGAGCCAGCCCCCGCGGCCCCGTCCCCGGGGAGCGCGGCAGGGCCAGGTCCCGGCGCCCAGGTGGGCTCGGAGCCCGTCAGGCGGCTCTGCAAGCCCGGGGACGCCCGGCACTCCGCTGCCTGCTCACGGGACAGCCCGCCCGGGCCGCCTGCGAACCGAAGATCTTACCGACACCAGAACACAAACCCAGCTCTAACGAACGCGAATTCCAGCGGTTATTATCTCTGAACTTCGGCCCATGGAGGATTCCAAATATTGATGCGTTTGCATTTGGCGTTCTGCTGGGAAAAACAAGCGAACAAATAAACTAGCGTTCCAGGTCTGAACTGGCCCAAGCTTAATGAATTTAGAATCTGGATCCCAGTTTGGCAGTTTAGATTGGTTCCCCAAATTACTAATGTGCATTGAAGAAAACTTGTGAGACTATTTAATGATTTGGGGCACAACCTTCATTATCATATTATGCCTTATGCATTAGAAAATCAGTTTTCCAAAGAAGGACCAGAATAAGAAAAAAATTGTGAAGTAAGAATAAGTTTGGGCAGTGCTATAATGCACATAATAAAGGGATTTATAAATGTTAATAGACGAATTTCCCATTAAAAATTCAGTCATGATGTAGCTACTTAAGCGCTGATATGGCAGGTACCTGTCCATGCGGTGAGCTCAAAGACTGATTTATCTACGCTTTTGATTGTGCAAAACTTTCTTTGCTATGTAAGGCTCTTTCAGGAAGAGTTGGAGCTTATTGCAGCATAACAGTGCAACACCTACAGATATCCACTCTTTTTTTTTCTTTTTTTCCCAAATACATTCACTTCCATTGGAGGATATTTCCCTTTCTACATCTGCAAAATTAGACTAGTTTGTGCACTGAAGGAGTGGAGTTGATAACTTCAGTCACGATCGGGGTCTGGAAACAGAAGACTTAGACCCTAGAGGAGAGAGATATATGATGTTTGACCCGGATATAGGAAGAGGAAACGATGATAATGATGAACACATAGGATGGTAATGATGGTAATGGTATTTATCATGAACATAAATCCTTACATACTCAATAATAATAGTAAAAGATGTTAACCACTTCAGGGAGCTTTATATTTATCCTAGCAGCAATCCCTTGCATTAAGAGCCAAGATGCCAAAAACATGTATGCTCCAAAATTTGAAAAAAATCTTAATTATCCTGTGTATATCGTATGCGGCACATACAAAATACGTGATGGTGTGAACTAGAAGCTTTAGTAACACCATAACTTGGGATTTGCAGAAAGTCTGGGGGTTTTCTCTTGCTAATTTAAACCTTCACACTTTACCATGTCCCCGTATTTGCACTCTGTACTGTAGACCTCCTCACATGAGTATCATCAACACACGCGTTTGGGTGCTAGAACGTTACAAATCTTGTCCAACTACACCCGACAGTGACTTACCAGGGATGAACAAAATGTTAATTTCTGAGAAAGACAGATATTTTCCATTAACAGAACACTTGGAAAATGTGGTATGATCTTGCAGGAGACCAAACTAGGCTCATCTATTTTGAGACAACTATAAAAAGACTTAATGCTGCAGACGTTTATACTCAGTCTTTTTTAAGAGTCTGGATGGTCTCATTCAGGTAAATGGGACTTTATTGTTTAAATGCATTTTTATAAGCTTGCAGAGTCAGTGCTAAGACTAAGAAAAGAGGCAAAATCAAACTTCCAGCGTTAAGCTTTCAGAGACGTCCTTAAAATATTCTTACTCAAGCTACCTGAAGAATTTCATAGTCTGCTGCTCAGGCGAGTGATTAGAGAAGGGGCTGGTAGGCACTCGAGTCGGATATTGATTGAACATCATGAGAAATCAATTCTGAGAAGCTCCTTCGCTACGTCTATACAAGAATTGGTAATTTCAAAGATGTAGCATACGCACAACGCCAGCAACTATTAATGCTACTCCGAAAGAGCAGAGATCCAGTTTAATTTCTAATATATGAGGAGAGGACTCCCGAGGAGCTGAAAGCAAGTTTTACCAAGTTCCTACTAGCCATTACTTCACGCTAAGGCAGAAGTCTGAAGATACGAGACACAAAAGACACAAGATAAAACCCAGAGGGGAGAAAGAGGAAGAAAATGGTTAAAGCTGCTGCTGCTGGTAGTCTCCTATCTTTTCATTCTCTTCGTGTAAGTTCTTTTAAACAATACGCAGATAATTTAGTTACTTAATGCCACTCATGGCAAGAGACTCCCTGATGCTTTAGGAAAATTACGGCTGCATGAGAATTACTAATACCAGTGTTATGCGGCTGCAACAGTCTGAGAGTCGAGGGGAAACAAGGGTTGGCAGCACAGATCAAATCTTTCATTAAAGTAGGTGGTATAATGAATATTGCTTTCTTTCAATCAGATCATCAGGTCTCACAGAAGACGTTACACAAATAAAACAAATGTTAATAAAAAGTAATCTCACTTTAAGGAGGAATTCAGGTTAGCAGTCTGTAATTCGAAGTGATGCGTGTCCAAGGCATTTAGCAATACATACTTGTAAAAAAACTACAGAAGTATCCAAAGATTCAAAATACTGTATTTTTAATTTCTCAGGTAATATAGCCCTGAAGTGACCTATAGTAGATAACTCATGAATCTTGTATTAAAAGTGTAATACTTTCCTTACACTTTGAAAAAATAGAAAAATAATGAAGAGAAATTCAACGCTTGTTGAATCACAAGAGCTCAAACATTTATAGACGTGAAAGACACTGTATGAATATTGCTGCAAAATAATTTAAACAGTGCAGAAAAAATTCAAGGAGTGAATATAGACCTATTAGATGAAATGATCTTTTGCTACCAATGTTAGCAATGAATATTCTGCCACTGAGTAAGTTAAAATAAACAGAAACATAAATATGGAGTAAGAAGAAAAACAGTTGTCAAACAGGCGGGCTGGTGATCCCAGTTACGACTGGTAATCTGCTATAGATATTGGGTAGTATTATTTTACAGACAAAATAAATACACTGCAAATTTGCTTCAAGGATGGTCGAGGAATTTTTCAGCCATTTGAAGATTTCTATCAGGTTGAGCAGCATTTTTCCTGGATTATTTGCGCCGGTGCCCTTTGGTTAAGGAAGAGCTAGATGAAACAACTGGCTGGCGGATTCCCGTCTCACCTTAGGACGAGGATTACGCTCTTCCTTCATTTGCAACAATCCGACCACTACTGGGTGCTGCCAGCTCCCAGAGGGGACCGATCCTCTGTACTGACACAAACGCTGATGTCCCTTCTTCCACGCCTTTGAAGCAGCACACCTTCGCCGTCTCGGTGCTTGCCACTAGAACAGCATTTGCACAGTTACTCCTCTCCCAACTAGTCGGAAGTAAGAAGTTCAGCATCTTGCTGCAGAAACCATGTCTGACGCGAACGTTTACACACTTGTATAAGCTACTGAAATCACTACGCAAATCCAATCCTCACTGCATATTTCAAAATAACAAGACAAAATGCTAGGAAATAGCATAATTATATCAAAAAAAGAGAGAGACAAGTTTGCCTCAAAGCTTATAGTAATTGGCTCTTCTTATCAGATGTACTTAAAATGCAAATACATTTGAAAACCAAATAAGAAGGTGGCTTTTGGGATTCACTTTGAATGCTTAAAATTTACCCCTGTGTGAAACTGTGAATTTTAATCCTCCAGAAACATACCTCTCAATGAAAACATGAAGTTTCAACAATTTAGTCCGAGGACCATAATGTTTTATAATTAACAAATTTTCAATAAAACTGCGATATCATGAAAATTCAATCACAACTGAATTCTTGTGAAGGCAGGAAGCCCTGAAATAACACTGATAATTCCTTTTCTACAAAAATAAATGTTCTCCCTTTGTTTCAGTAGCAATAGTTTCTCTATAATAATTATTTTGGACTGACCTTTAGCAAAGAGGAAACATTTCAAATCTTTTACTCCAGGCACTAACAATCTGGGCTCCCCAGAAATGCTGCAGGAACTCAGCACCTTTCAAATGTTTTGCCTTTTACTGACAGACAGTTAAAATGCAAGATCAATACTACCTATACTTTGCTGTCATAATTAATGCAAGGTGTCTTGGAAGACAATAATCTAAAGTTTGCCTGGTTTCCTATTGAATTTTTGTACTATGAATAATTACCTAAAGATTATTAGAAATAACACGGAAAATAAATGTTTAAAATAATATCACAAATCATTACAATTCAAAAGTGAATTGTTTAAAAGAATCCAAAACTTACACTCAGATTTCTAGTGTACATCAACACAAGCTTTATTAGTCAAGAGCGTTCAGAAAAAGCAAGTGCTCCTCTCAAAATACTGACTCTTTGTTAGAAGGATATATTGTTAGAATACCTCGGGGTTAGATGATCGTGTTTTCTGACGGTCACAATTCTGCTGCTGAGAGCAGCAATTCCACTCTTTGCCAGCCACGCTAACAAGTGGAGTAAGTTATTATTGCCGAGAGTGAAACAACTTGAAGATATCTTACACTAGGCTACTTTGGGATGAGTAACACTAGCAAATTACTTATGGCTTTAGCAAAAACAGTCAGAACTGCAAATGCTGAAAATGACCTCCAGGTTGGTCATTTATGATGGAAAAACTCACAAATACCACTTTTTTAGTGTTATTTCAAGTAACAAAATAATTCAACAGATCTTTTTACCCACAATTCATGACAGCCACTACAAGCTTTTCACAACGCTATTTAAGCGTGGGAGATTGTCCGTAGCTCTCAAATCTCAAGTGAAGTTATCAGCAAACCTCCTACCCATCAAGGCAAGGATTAGTGTCTCCTTGGCCACAGTTCAGATCTCTTACACCAACACAGCCGGCACCGCTTCTTCGGGGGTGAGGGCTACGGCTCCGTGGCGCCCGTGGTGTCCCGGGACGTGTGACATTCTGGGTCACAGCTCAGAGACTCCTTTTGCCTCTTAAGGCCAAGGCTGCAGAATCACGCAGCAGCTCATATGCAAAATGGGACAGTACTATTCCCCAAAAGATTATGCTTGTTACGTACGCAATTGTTTTTATTCTATGGAAATCGTGCTGGCAGCTCTCCTCCGTTACTGAAGCGCGGCGCTGGGCTCTTCTCGCTGACACCGCTGCCGAGAGCCAGCAGCGCTCTTCTGAGCTGCCCCGCTTAGCAGCCCCGTGCCGTCGCACCGGCAGCGCAGCAGAAGGATCCCCTGGCCTACAGCACCTACTCTGTGCGCAGCATGAGGCACCCGAGCACAAATCCAGGTGCTCTCGCCGTCCATGAGCTGCTCCACGGTACGGAAAGCCAAGCGCCTGCACGCGCACTTGCCCTGTCGTGCTCTGCATTCCTCTCCTGCCAGCACTCACCCCGCTGGACAGTCTCTTGTCCAGCCTAACAAAATACCAGTAGAAGGTTTTAAAACCATACTTGGGGTTCTCTACAGGGGAAAAAAAATCATTCCATATGTATAAAATGTTGCCCTCAAACGGATTAATATGTGCCACTTACTTTGGGATCCTAACGAATGAATATATAAATACCACTTCAAGCCAAGTGGCTTTTCCATCTGCTGATTTACTGCAGATTCAAAACCTAAACACAGCATCTTGTCAAAACTGAGCAGCAACATTAATCATGATCTATAAATATGCAGAATATGAATACCTGACCAAAAATTACATATTTTTTTTTTTACACAGCCTATTTGCAATATTTTTGTTACTAAGCAACAAAATGAACAAAATTCTTCTGTTATCCAAGACACTTGCATTATTGCCAGGGTCGCCTTAACACAACTTTATTATCTCAATTGCTTCACTCGCTGAGCATGTGGAGCAGCAGATTAGGGATAATTAGACAAGGAATGAATGAAACTCCAGCGCAGTCACATCCTGAGAGACAAACGAAGTATTGATTTTGATGATTCTGCTAACAGGCATTTAATATGCACAGCTACTAAACATTTGAATTGATACGACTTCACTCTCAATGTGTTGTTAAATGTATTCTGGGTTCTGGCTGAGCAAACAACGTTCAGCCTTTATGACACTGCATACCATTCAGGGTTATTAAACACAATTAAGCAATGCGGAAAAAGTGGGAAGGTTGAAGGAAAGCTCACCAGAACAGCTTTAAATTTGTCCTGGTTTCTGAGGTAGGATGGGAGAAAATGAGGTAAGGTGCCTTTCCAACACGTCCACCCAGCTGCGGGATGTAGCATTTCTCAAGACGTTTTGTAGCATAAATCACGTACATATTACAATATTGGGGAACCAAATAGGGTGCAAGCTAGCAGAAATATGAGACAGCCCTATCAGAGCATTGCATAACATGATTAATGATTTGTGCACCAACAACTGTATATAAAATAGTGTTTTGAGAAAGGTTAAAATTGACTTTCAAAAATGTTTTTATATAAGAAGAATTTTGCCTTCGGTCATATCATTACAAATACAGGCAACAGAAACTAGTGGAGTTAACCTGGATTTATGTTTGGGTAACTCAGTGTTGCACTTTGTTCTCAAACTGCAGAGGAATTGCTTCTCAGGATTAAAAACTGGTGCTCTCAAGCAGCTTAAGAAGTGTTTCACAGCACATTACCCAGTGGAGAGGTACAGAGGAGAAAGGGAAGACTACTATGCATAACTGAGAGTACAGACATTATTTTTATCAAAAAATCGCATGGACTCAAATATCCCCAAGATATTAAGGCTAATGCCCATAATTTTATGACTCAAATAAAACACATCAGATTTTCATGCACTGTACTCTAACATAAATCTAGATCAACCACACTGCCCGCAAGTCCTGCGGTCAAATAACTTCTTTGGATTCAAGCCAGAAGACACAGCAGTATAAATGAGATCATATCCCATTCTCCCGAGTGGTCAAGACCTCATTGCTCATCCAAAAGACTCAAGGGCAAAGACAAGAAAAATAACGTACTGAGAATCAATAGCAGTGCGCATGGTGCATCCTCATTCTCGTGGCTAGACTTCAAGACCCGCTACTGGAAGTTAACCCGAAAGCCTAAAAATACAATGGCTTTTTAAGCTCAGGGTCACTCATGAGGTTTATGTGTCTACACGGGAGATTTTGCGTGTGCTGGCTCGGGCCAGTCTGCAAACAGACCTGGCACTACCCAGCTCCAAAACAGGCGCAATTTCTGCACAGCCGAGTTGTGCTTCTTCAGATGTACCACCGTGACTACAATTGCTGTACGGCTTTTGGTCCACACTGGATGGCATCTTGTCTGCCTTGAAACACAACTGTCTTAGGCATACACCTCAGACCACTGCAGGGTTCAGGAACATCTGGTGCCGGAGCCCCTCTGCTGGGAGGACAGGCTGGGAGAGTTGGGGGGGTCAGCCTGGAGAAGAGAAGGCTCCGGGGAGACCTCAGAGCCCCTTCCAGTGCCTAAAAGGGCTCCAGGAGAGCTGGGGAGGGACTTTTTACAAGGGCATGGAGTGATAGGATGAGAGGGAACAGTTTTAAACTGGAAGAGGGGACATTTAGATGAGATATTAGGAAGAAATTGTTGCCTGTGCGGGCAGTGAGCCCCTGGCACAGGGTGCCCCGAGAAGCTGTGACTGCCCCATCCCTGGAGGTGTTCCAGGCCAGGTTGGACGGGGCTGGGAGCAACCTGGGCTGGGGGGAGGGGGCCCTGCCCAGGGCAGGGGGTGGAACTATAAGATCTTTAACGTCCCTTCCAACCCAAACCATTCTGTGATTCTATGACATCAGAAGTACTCAGTACTTTAAACATTTTAGTGAGCTTATGCAAGTCTTTAGGAGGATGGGCCTCAATTGCGCAGCTGCCAGAAGAGGGGAGGTCAGCACACTGCGTTATGGCATGTTGTGGTCTCTTGTCAGGCACCGGACCTTCCGACACAAGCAGTTGCTCGGTGCGTGTCATGAGTGGGATTTTGGTCCACAGCAGAGCAGTAAACTCAAGGCAGCAGAGGCCCTAGGGAAACGTCCTGATACCCCATCACTACGGAGACACGTGAGAATTACTGTATGTTGTGCAGCAGATTTATCAATGACATCAAGGAGAGAAAAGGTGCTCCTCCTGTCCCCAGCGCCCTTAGAAGTAGCAAACGGAAAGGAAAGCACTGCTAGGGTCTGGGAGCGCTGGGGCTCGCCACGGCCGGAGTCATCGGCTTGTTTTGATTCTGACGAGAACAAAGTCTGGAAAAGAAGTAGAAAAAAGACGCAAAGAGAGGATTTGGTAGGTTAGGGAATGAAGGACTCGCAGGGCAGAACGCTGAGGACACAATCCTTTTATACAGAGTGACGGGATGGATGCCACTGAGCAGTCGTTTGTGCGTATTTGAAGAAGGTGCTTAAAATGGGGGGGTTCTTTCTATGTTAGTTTGGATTGGGCCTTTTAGGACTAGGGCCGCGCCAGGTAAGGTTGGCCGCAGTCGCTCAAACGCCCCTCGTGCAGGCGAGCCCTGCAGCGGAGCGCGGGAGGGGCTGGGGCAGTGGGGTGACCACGAGGAGTGGGGTGGCGGGAGGAGCAGTCTGACAGCAGCTTTTGCCCTGTGATAGTTTTCGCTGGCTAGGGAAATAACATGCAGATTTTATTTTTTTTTTTTTTCGTAAAATGATTTGGTGTGTGTTAATAGGGCCACCTTCACCGGCACAGCTCGTCACAATTTGGCCTGAAACCACCAGCGGGAGTCAAGACAGGGACCTTCTAAACTTGCCTGTGTTGACATAGCAAAGACAGTGGCCAGGGGCTTAACGTAACTGTGAGTTACAGTGGGGAAACAACAGTTCCTTTGCTGGGAAGACGGGAAACACCAACCCCCCCCGTGATGCTTCTGGTGGGAGATACCCAGCGCAGCAGCACGGATGAGGCGGCAGCTCCCTCCGTTACAGGCAGAAACACAGACCCATCAACAATTCAGCTGCTGATAATTAGCTGATACTTGAGCTGAGAACCTAAGAGCCAAGAAGGCGGGTTCCAAAAAGGAAAGGAAGCTTCGCGCCGTTCAGCTGCCCTCCGGGGTTCGGGGCTCCTGACTTCATGCACAGCAGCGAGATGTCTTCGTCAGCACGAAATACAAGCTCCAGACTAACACCTTGCATAGCACGAATCCTCCATCCCGTAAATAAAAATACAAACATAAACTGTAGGAAACCATAGATAACAACATTTTGGCTATAAACTAATGTCGTATCTAACACTTTAGTCCAATAAATCTAATTCAGTTAGCTTTCAAAGCTGTAAACCACGCTTGGCTGTAGGCTACATTTATATAGCGTTCAAGAAATTCACCAGACTCATGCCAAGGGGCCTTTCAAAGGAAGAAATATTGGCTTATATCCATTTTGATGCTGTGAGAATAGTGCTTTTGAAAAAAATTACAAGTGTTTTAATGCGCTGCTTTTATGATAGCGATCTGAATTTTAGAATGATTTAACAACACAGAAATCATTCGTAAAAAGTACTCATTGAAGAAAAAAATGATTTTGATAGCATGGGCCAAAATATTGTTTGAAAATTATAGACTGTGTGGTAGGATTAGAAAGTTACATCCACTGATGTCAGATGAAAGAATACTGAATTTACAGATGCTTCTCAAATATTCCTGTGAACAATATCCACACAGTTAACTGAACAAACTACTACCACTTTTAGACAACCGACATACAGAAAATCTTCAGTCTCGACCTCTAACAGTAAATATTAAGAAGAGACCCACAAAACCCCCTCTGAAAGGTGTGTGTTTCTCTCTCTAGGACCACAGCCCCCAGCATCGCCCCAAGCTTTGCAGCAGGCGAGGAGCCAGCAGTGCCTTTGTCGATGCCCGCAGCACCGTGCCTGTGCGCGTGAACCTGTCAGCCTGTACCTGCCTACGGCCGGCTATACGGCAATATCCCCTTGGCCTGACACAGGGTAGCCGTTTCCCACCCCGTCGCCAATAATGTGTAAAATATCCCTTGAATGAAATACGTAAACAGTCTGTGGAATGAAAACTTCCACCTCCACAGGGAAACGATGCTACGTAGTGATAACTCACTAACTCACCCTTCCTCTGGCAAGTATATGTGGCATCATTTTTACTCCCACATTTACCACGCTTTAAAGGAATGGCCACAGCCCTTCCTATTATTTGGAAGAAAGTACGTAACCGCAGGAGAGAGGTCGGAGCGGGTTTTGCCAAAGGCGTGCGAACAGGCCCTTGCAGCCGGCCCAAGGCAGCGCAGGGATGTTACACAAACCCCTCAAACCAAAGTTTCCTGCCAGAAGCAACGGGCAGTGTGCTGGCTCTCTGCAATGCTGCTCAGCAGCAGCAGTCACAAACACCGCAGTCATTAAGTGCCTCAGAGGAGCCGCTCTCCCAGCATCTAAAAGGGGCACCGACAGACTCCTTGTGTCTCCATCTCCCTTCTAGGGCTTTACCCTCGGGAGGCATCACTGAGCCACACAGCACATTGAGAAGTACCGCACTCGCCCCCGAAGAGGTCATATCCTACAATTAGGAGTACCTTCCATTTTCATTCTTGTTTGTAATCCCCAAATATAGTATTTCTTAATGCATTCTGCAGATACGAGCCAAAGTATCTCTATTAGCTTATTCATTGGGCTGGCTTTGTTTCGAGAAACAGTTCTGCTGACACGGAATACAATACTGTCCAATCGTTCATAGCTGCCTTGGCTTTTTGAGGCTCGCAGGAGTGGATAGATGGAATCATCAATGGCATTTTTTTTATATTATTTTGAAATTATTTGTTCACTTTGGCTCATCCTTTTCATCCGTAATAGACTGCCCTGCAAGCAAGAAAGTACTTTGTGCCACTGACGCAAGACCAGCAATATAGAACAAAAAGAAATAACAAGATGACAGACAGTTATATAGTACTGTCAAACACATTTTCTGGACATCATTCTATTAAAATAGTCTTGCGGATTCTTATCTTCCCCTGCATAACACACAGACACAAAACCGGCTTGAAGTTCCCATGAAAGGAACTGGCTATGCAAATTCCTACAAAAAATAATGGCGCAGACATCATGATGTGTACCCTACGATGTACATGCAAATAAATCCAAATCCAGGAGAAAGTCATCTGCTTCAGCTTACAACTCGTCTTAAACAAATTTTATTGAGGTTCATTAATGGATTGATATGACTCATACAAAGAAAATAAACACCTGTAAGCTCATATCTTTGAAGTCTAAGTTTTCAATTTTATACTCTCCCCATAAACTCAAAACCTCAGACCCTTAGGGTATGAGAGACCGCAATGAAAAAATAATCGACGATAAAGTTTCTCACAACCCCAAGAAGAATAAATCCCTCTTTTCAGACTACAACACAGTGCAGATATTCAAGTTCAGCTAGAGAGATTTGAAGTCCCTAACTCAAAAGTCACTTTGGTAGAATACAAACATTTGCTTGTTCTGCCTGTAATAACCTGAGAATTTTAGGGTGAAGGACTCTGATGAGTTGGGTGACGGCACAAAACAATGCAGAAATGCTAATTAATTCATCTCCACAGTGAGACAGCAAAACAGTGGCCAATGGCAAGGAACATCCCAAATTACATCTTGGCTGTTAACCACATGTAGCGGGTGAGACCGATGCCCAAGCGCGCGAGTGCCCTGCCGCCATGTGGCACCGAGCCAGACGGACGAACTCCCACCGCGCGGGCGAAGACACCGCGCTGACTTCACAGCCGCAGGAACGAGAGAGGCACCCGTACAGCTGGTTCACGCGTACAGGGGCACCTTCCAGTGCTGTTCCTTACACACCCTTTTGGCCAAGTTTCTGCTGGTTTTACCCACAATTCACCCACACGGCAATCACAGGAGAGATCAAAGGTAGGAAAATGTTTGAAGTTGTTGTTGTTGTTGCTGTCCTCCAAAGAGTTTTGAGACTTATTCCCAGGCCACTGTTGTCTGGGAGCAGGGTCTTATCCGCTGCGGGCACCTGAGCGACTTAGGGAACATTATCACAGACTTTCTTCTGCAGTACTTTACATCCACCTAAACATTTTAATAACCTAAATACATACATAAGATAGAAAAACTGTTCATCTACTCTTCAACTTTCTTCCAATGTATTAGTATACATCAGGCTCAGGTTGCGATACTTGATTGCCCAAGAAATGGAAAACACTTTCAATTCTATGGATTTCTGTAGAAGTTTCATATGCCACAAGTTTTACATTATGAAAACAATTTTCTTCCCCTTCCAAAAGTGATGACCCTTATCAGAGTGTTGTTAACATGACCTAGAGAAAGAGATATGCTGACATTAAGATTTAGATGCAGAGGACCTTCCACTGTGATACCTTTGAAGGTTGAACTTGACATGTTACGAGATATTTGGCTATATATAGCCGTATCAGAAATGTCTTGCTGCAATAGGTGTACCACCTTTAGCATGACTGACAGTAGATTATCTTTTAATTAAATATGCCCTACATGTAATAATTTGGATACGAATGTTTTTATAAACTTTAGAACGACATATTGTTTCATATTTGCAGAGTGCATTGCTGGCAGACCTAAATATGACAGAGATAAATTCAGTGTGTAATAATATATGGATTTCTTACTTTTCTCTTTTTACATCTGTGCAGGTTTTACTTTGTTTTCATTCTCTATTTAGTCCTTGAATTTGCATTTCACCTTATATTTTTTACTTCAGCTTTTTTTACAGTATACATTTCATCTACAGCAAAACTGATACCCTCCTCCTTGAAATCATTCCGGCCATGTGTAAGAAAGCATCTCGTGTTCCTGCTCCATGCAGTTTTGACACCGAGTAAACAGACAGCTTTTTAAGCGGGCCAATTTTTAATCTCATTTCAAAAGATACACTCTTCATAAACAAAAATCTGTTACTAAAGTCAAGAGTAAAATGAATGGTATCATAGTAACCGAAGACAGAGAGCACCAAAAAGCTCCCAGAGCCCTACTCAGCTGAAGCCGATTGCCGTACTTCTGTAAGTAATTCTTACGACAGAATTGAACCAAGAAAATGTAGTTAACTCACAAGCTGTGTCAGTGGGCGGTAGGTGGGAGTGGGGACAAAAGTGGCATGCCAGGAGACTCACAGTGAGAATTTAGGCTTGCAGTACTACTGAAAAATGTCAGAGCTAGTAACATAGCACACTACACCATACCAGGGAGTACTGCAGAAGACTGTTGGCTTTACTTCTGCTGTCCTCGGTGTCTTTTTATAGGACTTGCTTCCAAGAATTTCCTGTTTTCCAAGCAGACTTCGTTGCAAATGGTGGCACTGAAGCAGGAACTGGGTGCCGAAGTTCAGTCCAAAATGACAGTTTTTCCCCAGAAATGATTTTCCCCCCAAAAAAGCTTAAAAAATGTTTCATACTAAGGTGAACCTGCAGGCTGCTTCTCAAATGCCACCACATCCCTTGAAAGTGCCACAAAGTCTTTGGCCGTCTTAGCCCCTACCTGCCATGATCTCTAGGCAGATTAACTGCAGCAAACATGGATCAGCAGCATTTCAAATTTTGTTCAATTTGTTGGTATAAACTACAAATTTAACATCCATTTAATACAGCTGACTTTCCCCTAACGTGTATTACAGCACAAGCATTTCTCCAATCAAAGCAAAAATTCAGTGCAGAGCAGCCCGGTAAATTTTACAGCAGCCTGACCCCCCAAAGCTCCCAAAGACTTGCTCGGTAAAGCAATGGGGAAAGGGAAGCATTCTGAGCGCATGCAATGCTGTACGATACACAGGGTATTTTTCAATCAGTTTTTCTTGTCTCCCCACGTCTCTGTTTTTTGGGGGGTATTACTTTAGCTTGCAAGTTGTGCTTGGGTGAGGGTAAATTCGGAGGCTCACAGACGGCTGCCAGCTCTGCCCCAGCTAGCTCTGTCGCATGTACAGCTGCTTCCGTACTTTCTTGAGCTTTTCATAACAATTCCTGGTTACTTAAAGAGTAAAGACTTTTCACTGTTGTTGCAGTGAACTGAAAGTTTGTGCTTCTATTTTTGCAACTTTGCAAAAATACACAGAGAAAGCCTTAACAGCAGCGCAATATTAAGGGGGAACCATTTCTATTTTCACAGAACGTAAAAGAAAGGCTTATTTGTTCTGATTTGTGCTCGAATGCAACAAAGAGATTGCCATTACTGTTTCTGCAGCACACTTGCTTTTAGCTCTTTCTGCTCATTTGGGTCTCGAGGAGAGGTTCAAATGCAGGCAGGGAATCTTCAGAGTAATTTAACACTGAAAGTCCTTCAGTACTCCAATAAGCTGGATTTATCATTCAGAACTTCAATACCGTTGGATGAAAATCAAGCGAGATCTTGTAAAACCTCATATATCAGAAGAGAAATGAGCTACACTTCTGGCTGGGAAGGGATTATAGTGATGCAGGAAATTTTTCTTTGGCAATATTTTAAAATATTTTATTCTCCTTAAAATTTAATGTTTCACACCTGTATTTTCCCAGATGAATTCTTTCTGGAAAAGGGTTGATAATTCCACAGATGCTAAAGTTGAAAATCATCTTCCCAACAGATATTGGCTTAGGATGGAAGAGTGTGCTTGCACCGAGAAAATATTGAGATTCAGCATCTAATATGGGCAAGACCTTTTATAGTTCAATAGATCATAAAAGAAGCGATGTGAGGGCTACTTGAACAGAAAGATTTATCACTCACCAGTACATCCTGGCAGTGAGGGGAAAGTGAAGCACGGGGAAGAGCCGACCCCAGTCACAAAACGGTGTCGGCCAGCACATCTGACCGTTACCATACTGCCCATCCGCCTTGACACAACACAATACGGAAGGATCAACAAGCCCTGCAATAATCTACAGCTTAGGATTCTTTTAAATGTTGTACTAAGCCTATTGGGCATCTGTCCTAGCGCACGACAGGCTAGGGAAAATCTCTCTCTCTCTCAAGTAACATCATTAAGCTAGGAGAAAAAAGGCATTCTAAAGCAGAAGGGCATGCTTCTGAGGAACCGGCTGCTGGACTCCTCCGTACCCGCAGACCTGACCAATACCCGATACGGTGTTGGATATTAATTTCCATGCTCTCAAAGCATACGCATACGTTTCAAGTCAGAATACGGCCAGCATCACGTTATCACACGTACCAGGCAAGCCAGATGTTGGGTACGGGGAGTTACCGTGCACCACGGCAAGGACGCCATGGGGGAACGGCGGCTTGCAGGCAGGGCCGGGCGGCAGCAGGCCCACGCCGGTCCTGAGCCGTCGGTCCCAGGCGATTTGCAAACAGACTGCATGTCTGCTCCGGAGAGCGCTGTGCGACGGGGACACCCAGCCTGGCGCATACGGGTCACTCGCTTCACCCCTGCGTGCAGCAGATCCAAGTTCCAAACTTGGACATTCCTGTGCCATCACACGCGCGTTCGCACAGCCTGTGCCGTTCGTGCCCAACGCTTAGCAAAACGATACGATAAATACATGTAAAACTGCTTGTGACAGCTTTAAATTGCTCTTGCATAGTTTGCAAAGATAATAAAAGGTATCTGCTTGTTCAAGACCTGTACTCTTTCTTGGTTGAATATTTTTTCAGTTGCCATTGATAAGGCTAGGCACTCCAGGCTTGATCTACGGCTCCCACATTAGTGTCCCCCAACCACTTTTATATTTGTAATAATCAGTTCATTTTAAGGTGGGTACCTTTCCACAACAACACATACAGTACGCTTCCAATATAAAGATATTTATGAATTAGTTCTTAGAGCTCCCCACTGCGGTCACTGAGAGAACACTTAGAGTTTAAGTTTATATTACGTCGCAAAGCTACTAAAATTATGGTGAAACATTAATCTAAGCGGACCTAAAAAACTTTGGTCACTAAAGCTTTCTAAACAGCTAACTTGCACATAGGTATCCTCGACTCTAGGAAGTCATTATGTTAGTATATCACTTCCAAAGTAGCTTCCAGCAACATCCTGTGTATCTACTGGCGACTTCACAGAGGAAAAACTCTATGAAGTCACATTAATAAATACTGTATTTACATTTTTCTACTTTTTAAGCACTGTCTGGAAGTCTGCATTTTGCAAGATTTAAAATAAGCTATTTCATAAAAAGAAAATTAAAAAAATCAAAACGCCTCAGGTTGATGAATCAGCTGTTGTCATCCAGAGCAAATCCTCTATTAGCAGAATTCGTCTCTCGATACACACAATAACTAAAGGTGTTACATTCCGTAGAGCCAGCCATAGGCTGAGCTTTCAAGAGCTGTAGCTTATGTTAGAAAGCTTTCAGCAGAGATACAAGCTAGCTCACTCCCTCACCCAAAACAAACAATAAAAACGCGGAATACTTTTCCAGGGGAAGCTGTAAAAGCAGCTTAAGGTCAGTCTTAGAAAGAACACAGAGAAATTGTGAGTTTGAAGTCTAGAAAGGCTTAGATAATGCTTTTTGACTTCATCCTGTCCTTTGTACTTATGCTTCAGGTGACTTTAAGAAGATAGTAAGAAAGAAAGAGGGCAAGTGCAATCAACAGATAAGATTAAAAACTGAGTGATGATTGTATTATATCATGAAATGGTCTAGCACATAAACTGATGTTTAATTATTTTAATATATATGATATTATTTATATAGATTAGATAACTATAACTATCACATATCTATCACATAACTATCACATGTGTTAATTGTAACACATTCCTTTCCCAAGCTGATAAACGCAGAAGTCCTGTTTGATAGATAAGGGATTGCTGAACTGACTATTAATATAAAGATTCAGTAATCTATGACTCAGTTGTCCCTGAACCCTCTTCTATTTACTAGAAAAAAAAACTTTTATCTCTATTAATTCTTGCTTTTCTGGGTTTTTTAATAATTTATTTCATTAGAACTAATCAGATAACTGTGTGCATTAGAATAGACACTGGATTGAAAAAGAAAAGCAAAATTCAAACGATTTCCTTGCTCATCCCCTGCAACTGGCTTGAAGCACGCTTACAGTGAAGCTCTTCTAGATTGGTACAAATATGTCACTGCGCTTTCTTACTTCCTTTCTACTCCTTCCTTCCCAACGCAATAGAACTGGCTTCCTATTGCTGTTCCTAAGACAGTCATGAAAAAATTCCATCTCTCCCCTATGTGTTTTGTTTTTTTTTTCCCTTGAACCCACGATGGGTGGGATCCTGTCAACACCAGAGCTATTGTCTGGTCTAACCTGCCGATAGTCTGTACGACAGTTAATTCCTACTGGGGCATTTTTGTTCTGCCTTTAAAGAAGAATATCCAAACTCGATTTAAATATTGCAGAGAGGTGATTCCAGCAGAGTTCTTGCTATGTTCCGTTTCCAGCTGTTGGATTCCATCTTTGTTTCACAGATCTAAGGTTCTAGTATCACATTTCTATTTTTACGTGGACGTCTACAAGGAACTAAAATTTGCATTGTTAATTTACATAGTCTGTTGCTCCTCCTGTATAATGCATGTTTTTATGGCTTTCCTCTAAACTCTTTCAATTTTTATCACCGTCTTTCTTGACTTACAAACTCCACCATCGGACACCCTACGTCAGCAGCCGTGCATGAGCACTGAATAGCTAAGTAAGGTACTTCTGCTTGCAAGATTACAAATCCCTCCCTACTACCCAAGATGGGATACCTATATGGACATAATTCCTGATGTATTTTTGTCTAATCCGATTTTACAAATAAAGATGTCTTCACTTTCCCTAGCCATCTACTCCAATGCTCTACGCCCCGTACAGCGAGAAAGTTTTTGCCGCAGTCTAGTGTTAATCTGCCTTGCCGCAGGCAGGCCCACCCCTTCTGTCCCACCCTGTCCACCCTGATTTCGAGATGGTCTTTTCCTCTACAAAGCAGATTTTTATGTACATGAAGACTTGTCACTTCCTTCACTGCAGATGTCTAAGACATCTCATGACCTCTTCCAACAATCTCCACATGTCTGAAACTTTGCCAAATTCTGGAAGGACTTCTAGCTCAGCTCTCGGCTGCCGGTTGTTGGTGACCGGTGGACAACTACTCAAGCTTCGGTGGTTTGCTTTGTGCTTGGTCAGTCAAAAAAATCCGTAAAGATTTACAGATTTAAGATTTAAAGCTGCTTATCTTCCCAGAAGGCTGAATAAGAGATTTCACAATTGCTGTAACTTGATCTGAGTGAAAGCAAAAAGCAAACCTTTCTAAGTCACTGGAGAAAAAACAGCTCCGGCTTCTTCCCATTTACCATGGAAAAACATTGTATGCAGCAAGTGGTGATTCGGGAGCTGCTACACACTCTTTTCATGTGCTCAGCAGGACAGGACGAACCCCTTAGCAGACCTCTCATTGGGCAAGTTTTTGTGTCATAAAACTCTTAATTTGCAGACAAGAACAGTGGTCGTCTTTATTCCACATGAGCCACTGAGAAAACCTAAGCCCTCCCTGCCAGACACAAGCCCCGTACATGGCTGCTCTGCCACTGGGGAAGCCGCACGGGCTTCTGGCGGCAAACCTGCTCCCACCATGGTTACGTGAGAGCTCGCCACATCCCACCCACTGCAGGGGAAAAGAGCAGCAAGATATTCTGTGCCTGAGAGCGCCATTTCATAACTCCTTCTACATATGGCTCTGGGACCCCCAACAAAGAGGGACTGGTGGAGGATGTAAAGGTTGGGGGCAG